>JAABKJ010002270.1:0-28436 GCA_011634705.1 Andricus grossulariae
GAAAAGAAAATTACAAGAAGACACTGTAAGAATGACAATGAATTTAATTTACTAACTAGAAAAGGTGTTTTTCCATATAACTATATTGACAAATATTTCTAGTGAAGATTATGAGAAAGCGTGCAGAGTGTGTGAAACTTTCAATTTGTAAACCTTAGGTGAATATTCTGATCTTTATCTCAAAACTGATGTCTTTCTTTCATCAGATGTCTTTGAAAATTCCAAGCGTCACTGTTTGACAACTTATAATTTAGATCCCCTGTATTATTACAAAGCTCCAGGACTATCTTTTGACGCGATGTAAAAATATACGGAAATTGAACTCGAGTTGTTAACAGATCCTGAAATGTTACTATACAGCGAGAATGCTATCAGAGGTGGTGTCTCCCAATGCTTTATTAGATACGCAAAAGCAAATAATAGGTATATGGGACTTGATTTTAATCTACATTTTCCTGAGAAATTTATTTTCTTTCTTAACATTAATAATCAGTATGGTACAGCTATATGTACATTTTGACCTTTCAAACATTTTAAATGGGTCAAAGATTTTTCCATGATTGATTTTTTTTAAATTCCTGATGATTCACTAGAAAGTTTTATACTTGAAGTGGATTTAGACTATCCTGATGAACTACATGATTCTCAAAAAGATTTACATTTATGCCCAGAGCATTTTGATCCTCCTAACTCAAAATGTGAAATTCCAAAATTATTAACAACTCTGTTGCCCAAGAAAAATTACATTGATGTCCAGAAAAGGTCCTTCAGTATAGATTTTAAGGTATCTGTAGTGGCATTGTATTGTCTTACCATGCAGTGAATGTATTCATTCTTGGAGTCGCCATCTGGAAAATCAGGGAGTATAGCTACTGCTTCTTCTGTCCTGATGACGAGTATCTCACATTTATCCAAGGAGATAGTTCGACGCTGCTTTGCTGGTCTCCGCTGCTGTGTCTGCTGCTTACAGGTCTTGCGCTTTCCAGGCGTTTTTGAAGCTTATCGCTGCTGCTGCTTCTGCTGCTCTCCAGACACTTTGGAAGCTGGTCTCTGCTGCTGCTGCTGCTGCTCATTACCATCAGCCAGGTCGTCTGGTTGCTGAATGAAGGAATCGCTCCGCAGACGCGCTTTTATAGCCAGAAATCCACACTCTGCGCATGCGCAACATTTAAATAGGGGATTCCCGTCACATCGTCACCCCACCCCACCTGCACTCTGGCCAAGAAACTGTAAATAAAATTGCCCATGCGTAATCTTTCATCAGTGGGAATCCCTTCACTGTACTAGTAATACTTTATCTGTGAGCTCCCTTACAACACGCGGGGCGCACTGGGGCGACCCGCAGTATGTCGGTAAAGCACGGACAGACTGAGAATAAATTCAACATTTATTTACACATTTTTCCCCACCTTACCGACCGATGGTGAATTGACAATATAAAAGGTTACCGAACTCTCTATTTACCGTCTGATGGCAACATTGTTCCCTACCTTTTTGACCGATAATAAAATGATAATATAAAATGTTATCGACCTGCCGGTTTTACCGGCTGATGGTAACATTGTGCCCTACCTCACCGGCCGGTGGTAAAATGACAATATAAAAAGTTACCGACCTCCCTGTTCTACCGACTGATGGTAACATTGTTCCTACCTTGGCGGCCGATGGTAAAATTACAATATAAAAAGTAACCGACCTTCCTGTTTTACCAACTGATAGAAACATTGTTCCCTACCTTACCGACCGATGGTAAAATAATAATATAAAAATTACCGACTTACCTGTTTTACCGACTGATGGTACTAAACTGTTATACCGATTGTCGGTAATTTAGAACGAAACAGAACCATCTCTTTTCCGGTGGCGCCATATGTTGGTTCATTACTGCATTATCGATGCGCAGCTAACTTCAGAGTGGAGCAGCACCAGCATAGCCCTACTACTCACCAAATTTGATAACTTCGTTACGACATGTACACAGAATTCCATAAAGTTGTCGTAAAAATATCGTAAGCATGTCGTCAAGACGTCGCCAAATTTTGTTCCCACTGGATTGACATTTACACAAAATTGGAATATTTGGTTGTGTAGCTTTCGTTAGAGTTCCAAAAGTAAAAACAAAATTCGCAGAAAGAGCTTTAAAATTTATTTTAGTATGGTACACTGTAGCAGGATACATTTTGTGGTATGTAAACACAGGACAGTTTTTAGAGTCAAGACACGTTAGATGTAATGAAAAAGTAATTTATAGGGACAGTCTTAAGAATTATAAATCAGATTAGGAAAGAAAATCAGAGGAATAAAATTAGATGAGAGAGTTCAGAAGTGAAGAAAAATCAGAGACGCAAAAAGAAGAAATTAAAATTAAGAGAGAAAAAGGAAGATCGTGAAAGCAAAAATTAGAATTAGACGAACAAAAAGAAACAGAAGCGAAAAAGTGAAATGTAACTGGAAGACAGGTAAACGCCGGAAAGGGAAAAGGCATTAATGCTAAAACGCAGAATATATAGATGAATCAAGCAGAAACAAGAAGAACTTTGAATATTTCAAAAACAGGAATTTAGATTTTAATCAAGAGTTAGAAAAAGATGATTCAAAGCACGCATTAGTTGCAATAATAAACAAAGACACGTTTACTCATCAAGAGGCGATTACGAGTAAAAACAAATCAGAGTGGAATTTAGCAATTATAGAAGAATTTAGATCTATGGAAGAAAACAAAGTTTAGGATTTAGTAGAGAGACGAAAATAATGAAAGAAAAAAAAGGAAGAAAGAAAATGGACAAACAAAATTCAAAGCTAGACTAGTAATTAGAGGTAATCAAGAGAAAAAAGAATATGAATTGAAAGAAACGTATGCTCCAGTATCGAGATAACCTGTAGTTAGATCAGTATTAGCAATAATAAACAAGTATGATTGAGCGGCCGAAAAATTAGACGGAAAGATAGATCATTTAAATGGTGAATTGGAGGGGGAAATGTATATGAAGATACCAGAAGGCTTACAGTATAGTGAAGAAACAAAAAAAGTAAAGTATGTAAATTAGAGAAAGCAATCTATTGTTTAAAAATTAGTGGTAAAACGTGGAAAAGAAAATTTTCAGAAGAAGTGCCTAAACTAAAAATTAAAAGAAATGAAAGAAAAATTGGAGAAAGTTTTTAATATGAAAGACCTAGGGGAACCTAGGAATTTTCTAGGCGTGAATATTCAGAGAGACAGGAAAAACAAGGTAATAAAAATAAAACAGAATAATTATTCGTTGAGAATCATAGAGAAAGTTAAGATCGAGGGGTTGAAAACTCATGAAGTCAGGTGTTCACTTGTAATGAAATCTCCTGAAGTTTCCTGAAATATCTGAAATCACCTAAATATCTGAAGTCACTCCAAGTTCCGCAAGTCTGATATAGTTTAAGACGTATTTTCCATAAGAAAGCAAGACGTATTTGTAAATTTTATTCAGAATCGTCAATATTAGGTGTATCGAATTGACCGTGGAAACCTTCCTACAGAATTATCTATAGAATACGAATAAGAAATTACTTTTTGAATTTCACACCCATAAGTCTGTTTTATAGGGTTCCAAATAAACCCCATAAGTGTAAAATTGGTTATTGCGAGTTTTTTGCGCTATTATTTTATTCAGATTTCTTTTAGTAAATATTGTTTCCAATACATGAGATATTACTTTATACTGATAATTTGATGTTTAAATAAATTATTAAAACAATTTATTATTGTTAATAGCCATTTTATCTTAGAGTAGAGTTAGAAAGTCGCGGTTTCATCTGAATTTTTCAACTTATTTTCAACTTTTCAGTTGGAGCGAGGTAATAATCAATTAAATTGAACAGAAATAATTATTTAAACAATTTATATTTCATAATAATATTCTCTTAGAATAAAGCTAGAAAGTTGCAGTTTTTCCTTAAATTGTCCAATATTTTGGTCCACTTTCAAACTATAGTAAGGTAATATTAAAATGAAGTTAACAAACATAATTGTTCAAACAAATTATTATTGTTTTTAACTATCTTCAGTATCTTCACCTATAATAATGCTAGATAGTTGCGGGTTTTTTCTGAAATTCTTAACTTTTTGTCCACTTTTTACTTAGTGAGGTAACAAGTAATGCAAGTTAACAAACATAATTGTTTATAAAATAAATTATAGTTTGTAAATACCTTCTCTAAGTGTAATTGTAAAGGATGGGTTTTTTTTATGAAATATTCAGCTATTCTTTAACTTTTAAATTCTCAGTAACTACTTCAAGAAAAATTTACATGTATAATATGATCCATGTAGAAAATTTGAAGAATATTTCATCTATCTGTATCATTTCAGAAAAGTATATTCATAAACAGAAATATTTTTAAACAAATTATTCTCTATTGCTTATTTATTACCTTTTCATAACTAAAAACCCAAAGTAATGTTAAAAATTCAAGAAAAAACCGCAACTTTCTAGCAATTATCTAAGAAATGATAGTTATGAATAATAATATTTGCTTAAACAATTATTTTTTGAAGTTTCATTAATTTTTACCTTACCCTGAGTGAAAAGTTGACAAAAAGTTATATATTTCAGAAAAATCGCAACTTTCTGGCATTATTCAAAAAGAGTATTATTAAAAATAAAAATAAATTTGTTGACCAATTATGTTTGTTAACTTAAATTAATTATGACCTCACTCTAGTTTTAAAATCCGGAAGAACCGCGACTTTCTACTCGTAACTCTGTTCTAAGAAAAAATTGCTAAAAACAATGATAAATTATTTTAAAAATTTATGTAAAAACCTAATTATCTGTGGAAAGTAGTATTTTATGTATTAGAAACAATTTTTATTCAAAAAAGCCGCAAAAAAATCATAATTAGCGCCAGCAACTCGCAAAATCCAACTTTTCGCTTATGCGGTTTTTTAGGACCATATAAAATAGACTTATGGGGATGATGAAAGACAAATTTTGAACAAAATAGTTGAATCCTCAACCAAAAAAGATTAATTTCCTGTCAAAAAAGACCAATTTTAAACACAATAATTACATTTCCTACCGAAGAGATTAAAAGTGAATTGTCAAGAAAGTAGTTAACTTTTAACCAAGTAGTTGAATTTTCAACCAAAAAGATACATTTTTAACCATAAATATAATAGTTGATAATTAAACTAAAAAATATTTCTAATTTTAAATAAAAAATAGTTGTATTCGTGCAAAAAGACGAATTTTCATCAAAATAGTTGAAGACTCGGCACTTTCCCTTATTATTGTGATAATATTTTTGAAGACTTCAGATATATCGAAAAAGTATCTAGAAAATTTGTAAGATTTTTTTTTTATTTTACAAGATTTTACAAAATTGTAGGAAAACTTTTAGTAGTTTAAAGTCTGCGTCTAGTCGTTTCGAAAAATTGGGGTAGTTGGAAAAGGGGATGCACAGTCGTCCCGAAAAGTCGGAACGACGAAGAAGCTTATGAAAAATATTGGACTAGTCATCCCGAATTTCGGTTCGACGAGACACTTTGTAGTTTAAGAGATATTTAAGACTTTTTGACGCTTGGAAAAATTTAAGAATATTTTATGAGCGTTCGATTTTTAATTCCTTCAAAATTCCAAAAATTCCAAAATATGTTTTAAACTGTCTGGAATTGTTCCTAAAATTGTTTAAGAACCTTCCGGATTTATTTATGACAATTTTCGAAATCTTTTATAATGTTTTAAAATCAGTTTAAATGTTCTCTTAAAATTAATCTTTCAAAATAATGAATCACTTTGAATATTCCCAGGAATCTTATGAAAGTTTTATTATCTTCAACCCTTTTAAAATGTTTATAAAATTTCAACATTTTATTTCAAAATCTTCAAAAACCTACATTTGGTTCTAAGTTTTCTGAAATTTGTTAAAAACTTCTAAATATCTTTTAAACTTATTCAATTATTTCTAAAATTTTTCAATCTTGCATAATTGCACAATTTTGCTTTGAAATCTTCAAGATATTTTTCAGAAATTTCAGGAAATCTTTTGAAATTTTAAAAATATTTTCTTTGTATTAATTTTTCAACAAAAACATACCTGGAATCTTAGGTGAAAAATCTTAAAACCATCTAAATCTTTAAAAAGCTTAAAACTTTAATTTCAAAAATCGACATTTTTTTTAAATGTACTGGTGCCGAAAATTTGTTTTATCTTTTTTGTAAACTAAGATATTCTAAGTTTTTTCCCGTAATTTCATTTTTCTGATTCCTTTGAATGTATGAAAAAATTTACAAATTATAGTCTGGTAACAAAATGTTGAGAACAGAATTATTTCCCAAGATTAAAAAACAATTGCAATTAAATTGTTCTTCTTTATCAATAATGTTTAAAGACATTCAGAATTAATTTGTATCATCAAATAGAATTACTTATTTGGAAATGTTGATTTACTAAGTCGATGGTGCAGAAAATTCTTAATCTTTATTACATCATAAATACATATAACCTCATTTAACATGGTCAAGGGGTTATGAATCCTTTTGCCATTCTTAAAACATTTGGTTAAATGTTAAGAACAGAATTATTGCCTTTATTATTAAAGAATCATTTAAAATTTAAATTGTATCTTTTAGAAATAAATTTTTAGAATTAAAATTCCTCATTTGGAAATTGCGATTCACAAAATTCGAGAAAATTCAAAATAACGAACTGAAAACAGCTACTTAAAGTTATGCTCACCGATTTTTTTTGGATAGAACTCTACGCGCGCCCATGCATTTTTTTAATAAATTTCCAAAGAAATATTTATTTCTGTGGATCAAGAGTAACCATTTTTTAAAATAAAAAACGCCTTCGCACAAAAACGTTTCATTTTTGACCCCTTATACAATTTGAAATAAATCGATTATAAGTTAACATTTTTTATTAATTCCAGAAAGTTGGAAAATCATAAATTTTAATTTAATTTTCTTTTGTCCAAGTTTCAAAAATTTTGATGTTTTTTTAGTTTGAGTTTGTATAGGAGGATAACTCATTTCTACGGACATCATAAATTTTAAATAAATGTAACGAGTCTTATCAATTATTGTAGGTACAAAGTTTACTGAACTGTTGAACATTTTCATGCTTTTTCATGTTTCTTTAGATACATTTTCAACACTAAAAGGTTTTCAAATCACCAAACAAATTTCCAGATAATTTATAGAATTTCTAAATTGGGAATATTATTCAGATTATGACGAAAGATTGACATCATACATGTTTTCAGATATCTACTTAAAACTGAAAAAAAATCTCTTTGATCTCTGAAAATTATTATCAAAAGTTTTCGAGCAGAAACTTTCTAGTTTTTAAAACTATAAAAATTGAGAATATTCCATCGTTAATATGCTAAAATATTTCATTTTAGAATTTAAACTATTTACGTAGATAATAATCTACGTAAATAAAATGTATCTCTTTGGTTGAACATTAATTTTATTAACTAAAAATTTAAGTGTTCCATTTTTGGTTGGCAATTTATCTTTCTCAGTTGAAAATTCATGCATTTTCATTTTGTTGAAAATTCGTCTTTTTGGTAGCAATTAATCTTTTTGTCTGAAAGTCATCTTTTTGGTTGAAAATATAACTATTTCAGCTGAAGATTCTTTCATTCATTTGATTAAAAATTTTGTTTGTGGAAAATTAATTTTTTTAACAGAAAATTCAACTGTTCCATTTTTTTGTTGAAAACTGATCTTTTTTAGTTAAAAATTCAACAATTTGGTTGAAAATTAATCTTTTTCAGTTCAAAATTCAACTATTTTGTTGAGAATTCATGTATTTTGTTGAAAAATCGTCTTTTTTGGTAGAAAATTCAATTATTTGGTTAATTTCATCTATCTTGTTGAATATGCAATATTTTTACTTGAAAAGTTAAGAATTTAAATCGGTTAAAATTTAATTTAGTGTAGTAACCGCATTAATTTTACCTAAATATAAATTATATATTAAGTATAAGCAGATAAAATAAAAATTGGTTCGAATTATTATTCAAATTCATGGACTTTAGAGACAAATTTAAGAAATGACTAATTATGTTTTTAGTTTTATTTAATTAATCGAAGAAAAAAACATTTATAATGAACTCGGATTTCCCGACAACAATAGTTTCGAGATATTAATCGAAAATGGCGCCATGCATATTTTAAAAATTGGATAGGAGTAAATGAAAGCCCATCAGATAGAGACAATAAATATTTATTAAAATAACTAATGAAGTGGGTTATATATTTTACTGTATCGTTAATATTTTGTGGGAATGTGGCAATTTCAGCGTAGAGAGATTCTTAAAAATTGTTTTCAATAATATAAATTAGCAAAGAGCAATAACGCCGAGTCTTAAAATCTTGGAGTATTTAATATTAGTTTATATAGAGAAAGTTATCTCAAAAATACGCTACTCATTTTGCCATTATCGGAATTATTGCAGAAGGAAATAAAGTTATAAATGAATCTTATTTTATTATCACAGTATTTTTATGCAAATCGGAATGTCACTTTAGTCAAATATCCTGCAAAAAATACAATTCCTGTACTATTTTTCTAAAGATTTTCAATCTAAAATTGCTGCAGTGGTATAAAACTTGTTGTGTTTAAAATTTCAAATCCATATTTAAGTCTCCAAATTATGAATCTAAAGATATGTCCATAGATTAAGCTATCGCGTCCTAATTATTTGATTTGAAATTCGGTCTAAGATTCTCTCAAAAAGAACGCGCAGCAGTCTTTGTGCCTATTTATTTTCTGAGCAAAATCTCTCTATAATTGACATTCGAAGCGGATTCGTTGAAAATCCATTTCCAGAGTCCCTCTTTCGGGATGCAATTTCAAAAGCAAAAAGCACATCTTGTGACAAAAATACATATTTCTTGATAGTCTGTACAAAGCTTTATTAAATTCAATTATTTTCTGCCTTTGAATCCCGAATGACCTTTTATATAAATAACTATATCTAGAAAATTACATACATAATTAAAATCGTGGATAATAAGGGTCTTAGGAGACTCTGAAGTACAGAATTTAAATTCAAATTTCTGGTCCTAACCCCAATTAATTCCTACCAAATTCTATATAATTCCTATCAACCTGGAAAAAATTCCCAGAAAATTCCCGTAAACATTTTCTAGCAAAATTCCTTCTCATGTGATAACAAACTTTTTGATTAAGTAGCCGTCTAAAGAAAGATGACGGTGTCTACCTGAACAATGATTTTAAATTCCCGGGGTTTTACCGGTTAATTGTTAATTTTTCCCGAAAAATTTAAATTTAAATTTGGAACAGGGAATTTCAAGGAAGAATTATAATTCTGAGTTGAAACATCAGATAATTTTTCGCCCTAAGAATTAAAATTCTGATTTGGAACAGAGATTATTGTAAAAGTATTATAATTTTAAACTTGGAAAGGGATTTTTTTCCAATCCACAATTACATTTATTTCAAAAAAATGCATGTTCCAAGCCAGAATTATATTTATTTACAATATTTTCTATAATAATTCAGAAACATAGTAACTCCCTTTTTCTAAAATTTGGAAGAGGGTAGTTTCAAATTCAGGCAAATTGTTATTTGCAAAAAACAGAATTAAATTTTTTTTAAATTTTCATTTGGATCAAGAGATTTTCCAAATTTGACGAATTCTGACAGAGATTTTTGGAAATAAATTATAATTCTGAATTGAAACGTCAGATAATTTTTGGTCATAAGAATTACATTTCTGATTTGGAATTGAGAATTTTGTAAGAGTATTCCTTTCTGTTAAATCAGAACTAAAGATCTTTCCCAAAATTCCCTGTCCCAAAGTCCCAAAGTTATACCTAATTCATTGCGGGAATTCCCTGTTCCAATTAACAAAATTCTATTTCTTTACTAAAATTCCCTCACCCAACTCAGAATTATAAATCTGTTAGAAAATTTCCTGTCTCCAAGTCAAAACTAAAATTCTTTACAGAAATTCCTTGTTAACAATTTTTCCCCCATTTCACACATTTTTGCTTTTGTTTCTTCACAAATTCCAACTCAGGATTAGAGTAATGAAATATATGAAACACCTTTCCGGATGAACAAAATTCCCGGTTTTCCCGATTTCCCGGTCAGGTAGACACTCTGAAGGTAATATCTTGTCGAAGATTGATTATCTCAAGAAAGACTACATCTGTCTCTACTGCTGGAAGGCACAGGTTGAAGTTCCTGCCGCCGAGTTCTCTCCTCATCTTGTAAAGAAGCCTGAAGAGCTCTCGCAAGTGCCTCATCCTCACTCATTTGTCCTTGGAGATTTTTCATACTCCAGATACTGTTTCCATTTTGTGTTGTTTGGTTCTTATTCTGACCCTGGGAATTCAAAGCGTTCAGTCTTTTCGCCCTGATCGCTGCTTCTTTTCCAGGACAGGTATGATCCGTGGGATGTCGGTGCTTAAGACAGTAATTTTGAGAGCATTCTGTGCAGTTGACTCGGACAATTTCCTTGATTTTGCAGCCCTTCTGGGAACATTTATTGATGAAGACTTTTCTTCGGTCCTTTTGGATTTGACAATCGTTGTCCATGTGTTGATTGACTGCAAGGTCGGGAGGGTCCCCTCGTTTGGAAGGAATTGGAGCGTTGCAGAGAGGACAGACGGGAACCTGGACGTCTTTTTTGTAGGCGCTGTGACAGGAATGATGAATATACGATATGTGATCTGTGCAGAAAGTTGATTTGCAGGCGTCACATCGCAAAGGGAGAAAGTCGAGGCGATTGCAAGATTGCTCCGAACAGTGCTCTCCGAGATTTGGAAACTCCATTGTGTCCGAATTTGTCTGTAGAGGAAAAATATTTAGTTTGTTGCACTTTAGGGAAGCTTTTTTACAAATATTTGTGAAATATTCTTCTTGGAATATTAAAGAAAATTTAATTCAATAAAAAAAACACAATTGAAACAAAAGTTGCATAAACTCCTGATTGGAAAAAAATAACAGTTGAAGCGATTAAAACTCTGATTAAAATATCCAAACAAAAAAAACTCAAAACTTCACTTCCAAATTTCATGACTTATCCCTAACCATTAACATTCAAAGATCAGCCTTTAATCTTGTAAAAATTTTAGCATAGAATCTTATAAACGAAATAAGACAATTTGAGATTAAAATTAGAAAAATTCAAATTTATTTATTTCAACCAACAAGGTGAAATTATTATTATTTAAATAATAATTTAATTTTTTGAAGACAGTTGGATTTCAAAAAAAAAATGAACTTTAAATAAAAAATGAAGAATTTTCTGTCTAAATAGACGAATTTTTAAAAAGACAGTTGAATTTTCGACCAAAAAATATATCCTTTAAACAAAATACTTGAATTTTCTAACTACAAAGATGAATTTTTAACCACATAGTCGAAAATGCAACAACAAAAAAACGAATTTTCAACAAAATAGTTAAATTTTCAATTAAAATAGTTGAATTGTCAACAAAATACAGTGAACTCTTGCCTATTTCAAGTCCCCCATGCTGGGCTATTTCAAATTGAGCAGTTCCGTCACCTCCCACCACGGTCCCTGTACTGTCTCGCCCGAGTAAATATTTGAATTGAGTATTTTAGCATGACGTCATGGGAATACATTCGACTTTTTGGAGAAAATATTCTGAACGTAAAAATTATTAATGTACGAATGATAATATTTGTCAAATGTAGAATGTATTTTCTCAGTCATGTTCCATTCTTTTTTCGATTGACGACCTTTCGGTGTCGCGAAATAAAATATCGAAAATTTGAAGTTGGTGTCTCAGATGCATACACTTGAAAAATATTATTACTCAGACCTTTATAACTTACTTTTGCGTTCAGAATATTTTCTCCAAAAAGGCGTATGCATTCCCATGTCAAGATGTATCAACTATGCTAACCTTCCTGACATTTCCGCCTATCCAATCATGATCGGGATGTCAAGCTACAATGTTATATTTATCACATTGTGCATCAACAAAAACACTTGAAATGAACGTCGCTTGACGAAATCACCCCACGACTTGCGGTAGAGGTGGGGGCCACTCCAGCATCGAAATTCGCAACTGTTTACGTTTCGCGGCCCGTGAAATACGCAAGAGTTCACTGTAAATTAATTTTCAAAACAATTGTTGAATTTTCAACAAAAGAATTAAATTTTATACCTAAAAAGATGAACTTTCAACCAAATAGACCAAATTGCAACAAACAATTTTTTTTAACAAAATAGTTGATAATTCAATCAAAATAGTTGAATCGTTAAACAAATTGTTCTATTTTCAATCTACAAAGATAAATTCTTCAAAAAATTTAATAGTTCATATTTCAACCAAAGAATATGCAACTTCTACCAACAAATTTTAAAACCAAAAAGACGAATTTTCAACAAAATATACGAATTTTCATACAAATAGTTGAATTTTCAACTAAAAAAGATCAATTTTTAAAGCAAACTTGAACATTCAAATTTTCAGTGAAAGAATTAATTTTTAACAACAAAAAAAACGAATTTTCAACAAATTAGTCAAATTTTGAATCAAAGAGATAGATTTTTATCTAAAATGATGAATCTGTATCTAAAAATTGAATTTTTAAGAAATTAGTTCAACTTTTAACCCAGAAGTTGAATTTTGCAACGAAAAATATGACTTTTCAACTAAATAGTCGAATTTTCAAACGAAAAAGATAAATTTTTAACAAAAAATGGAAAAGTTACATTTTTAGTTTGAAGAATTAATTTATAAACAAACAAAAGAAGAATTAAAAAAAGTTCAGACTTCAAGCAGAGATGAATTTTCAACGAAAAAAAATTGGTTAACAAAGTAGTTCAACTTTTATCAAAGTTGTTGAATTTTCAATTAAAACGGATCAATTTTTAATAAAATGGTTCAACTTTCAACCAAAGAGATTATTTTCAACTAAAATAACGAATCTTTAACTGGAACAATTACATTTCCAGTTGAAAAATAAATTTTCAACTAAAACGAATTTTCAACCAAAGAGATGAATTTTAAACTAGCATATGAAATTTCTACTAAAACCGATGAATCTTTAAACCAATATGACCAATTTTCCAAAAAATAGTTGAATTTTGAACCAAGGAAGACGAACTTACAACCAAATACATGAATTTTTAAATAAATAATTCAATTTTCAACTAAAAAAGATACATTTTCAAACAAAAATAAAAAATTAAAATTTGCAGTAAAAAATTGATTTTCAACAACAACAAAATAAACGAATTTTCCACTAATTAGTCAAGTTTTAAGGAGAAGGGATAAACATTTAACTAAAGTGATGAATCCGCAACTAAAAAAGTACATTTTTAACAAAATAATTCAACTTTCAACTCAGAAGTTGAATTTTGCAACCAAAGAGATGAACTTTCAACTAAAATGATAAATCTTTATATAGAATAATTACATTGTCAGTTCAAAAAAATTAATTTGCAACCAAAAAGAACGAATTTTCAACCAAAGAGATGGATTTTCAACTAAAATTATGAATCTTCAAATGGAATAATTTCATTTTCAGTTTAAAGGACATTAATTTTCAACCAAAACAAAAAGAATTTGCAACCAAAGAGATGGATTTTCAACTAAAATGATGAACTTTCAACTGGAATAATTACATTTTCAGTTTAAAAAAATTAATTTTCAACCAAAAAGAACGAATTTTCAATCAGAGATGGATTTTCAACTAAAATGATGAACCATCAACTGGAATAATTACTTTTAAGTTGTAAAAATGAATTTTTAGCAACAAAAAGAAACGAATTTTCAACCGGAGATGAATCTTCCACTGGAATCATTAAATTTCCAGTAAAAAAATTAATTTTCAACAAAAAGAAAAAAACGAATTTTCGACCAAGAAGATGGATTTTCAACTAAAAGTATGAACTTTAAACACAAATAATAACATTTTCAGTTAAAATGACAGTTCAAATTTCTACTAAAACAGATTAATTTAAAAAAAAAACGGTTGAGTTTTCAACCAAAAAGGATGAATTTTTAACAAAATTGTTGAATTTTCCACCAAATAATAAAATGTTTATATAATAATATAATCGTCAGGAGGAAGCAACTGCAAAAAAAATAGAAGTACAAAGAAAATAATATAGTAATAAAAATATATCAGGGTGGACGCAAAACTTGATTTTCAAAATTCCCTTCTGTTTCCCTGACCAATTTTTCATTTTCCCTGACAATTAATCTTCAAAAGCTAGAATTTTAATATTGTAACATTTTAAATATAAGATCTTAGATCCACAGAATAAAACAAATTCAAATTAAAGTCTAAATATTTCAAATGTATGATCCTTGACAGTTATTGTAAGTGCGATTACCAAGAGGCATAACCTCAAAATCGAAAAACTTTAAAAATACCTCTAAATTGAAATTAGATCTCAATTATTTTCAGTTTGAACAAATGATTAGAAGGAATTACATAAATGAGAAATAAAGTTTTCGAAAATAATTGTAAATTAGCATAGTAAGACTCAATCTAGGCAAAAGAATGACAGATGACAAAATCGTGAAAATCAGATACTCACGTCGTTGCAATACGCAGTTATCACGAAGCGAACAGAGAATAAAGTATTTGGTTCTACAATGAACAATTATGAATCACTTCTGACACGTTATTGCAATTTCACAAGTTTATATAGCCTCAAAAAATTACGTGTCACGAAATTTTGTTGCGTCACGAACGAAATTTGACTTGCGCTTTTTAAAGGCGACCTCCGCGCAACAGCGTGTAATTTTCAAACTAGAAAACAGTGCTTACATTTTAAATTTATTGTAAATAGTGTTTATTTTGTGAAGTTTAATATAATCGATACAATTTATTTTTAAATTAAATAATAATCAATTATTAAGATAATATAGAGAGACTAGGAGGTACTATCAAGTAATGCCAAAATTTCTATATCTATAATAGTTTATTTACATATAAAAAATGTATAATTCGCCAGAATAATGTACAGACCATTTTAATAACAAAGTATCCCAAAATACAGCACCCAACAGCACGCACCACTCAACAATCAGCGTTTTCTCATTGGTGATTAAATTGGTTTTGGAAGGGTGGCAAATCGAAAGTCCTCGCCATTCCAAGTGCCATTAGAGCTAAAAGTGAAACAAATATTGATTTTTTAATAAATATAGTTACAAATCACATCCAAAATAGGAGAAATAGCATTGTTATTAAAATTCGAAAACATAACCTCAAAATATTAATTCGACATTTTTACATATTTTGATTAATTTTTTGGCTAATAAGAGTAATTTTATTGATAGAGTTTGTGAAAATATTTACTTACCACCACCGACAGTAAGCATAATCGACTTTCCGGGGAGCTTTTGAAACTTTTTTGAGTGATAGGAAACGTACATTCCGGATCCAAAAAGACCACAACCACTGATTAATCTGCAGCCGAGACAACCGCGATCTCTGTTAGTTATCACACTTTTTACCGTTTCCGACATTTCTCCTTGTAATTTATTTATTCGATAATTTTGCTGACAAAATAAGAAGAAAAAAAACTTCCATGCGAAGTCAGAGTTCAACGTTTTTGGTAGGTTATGTTTGTGAACGCGGCCATTTTGACACCCAATATTGCCAACTTTCCGCAAAAATCCCCGAATTCAAATTCTGAAATATTGGTTTCTCATATTATGTGAACCGTCCAAAAACTACGTAATAAAGTTTGCGCAATTTTCCCCTATTGCCCTCTTTTTCGTTTTTTTTTTTTCGCTTAAATGCGAACTGAATAATAAGAAAATCCAACTATTTTCAGCAGTTAAAAGTTCGTTCTTTTGGATGGAAAATTCGTTGTTTCGTTAAGAGTTCATTCTTTTTAGTTGGAAATTCAATTATTTCATTTAAGTTAACTCTTTTGTTGAAAATTCAACTGTTTGGTAGGAAATTCGTGCGTTTGGCTTGAAAATTCAATAATTTGTGTAGAAAATTAATTTTGTTGTTGAAAAAAATTCCTTTTTTTTTTGTTGAAAATTCAACTCTTTTGGTAGGAAATTCAACAATTTGATGAAAAATTAAAATATTTATTTGAAAATTTAACTATTTGGTAGAAAATTAAATATTTGGTTGAAAAATCATATGTTTCGGTTGAAAATTCAACTGCATTGTAGATAATTCGTCTTTTTGGCTTAAAAATTCAACAATTTTGTTGAAAATTCGTATTTTTTAGTAGAACATCAATCTTATTTGTTGAAAACTTAACTCTATTTGCTCAAAATTCAACCACTTGTTTGAAGCTTAAACTACTATTTTTAACAATTGTTAAAAATTCACCTCTTTGGTAGAAAATCTAGTAGTTAGTTTGCTGAAATAAATAGTTTGCTAAAAATTCGTTTTTGTTTGGTTAAAAATTAATTTTTGTCATCTGAAAATTTAATTATTCCATTTTCGATTGGAAATACGTATATACTTTATAAGTTGAAAATTCAACTTGTTGTCAGAAAATTGATCATTTGTTATGCTAAAAATTTGTCTTTTTGGGTAGAAAATTAATCCTCTTTGTTGAGAATTCATCCACCATTTGGTTGAGGATTAAACTATTTTGTTAAAAAATCTTTTTTTTCGTTGAATTAAACTGTTTGAAAAATTATTTTTATTTTTGTTAAAAAGTAATTTTTTAAGCTGGAAACTTAATTATTCCACTTTTGATAGAAAGCTTGTTTTCTTTAGTTGAAAATTTATGTATTTTGTTGAAAATCCGTCTTTTGGTAGCAAATTAATCTTCTTTTATTTGTTTAAAATTCATTTCCGTAGGTTAAAAATTCAACTGTTTTTTTTTAAATTGGTCCTTTTTGGATTAAAAATTCATTTTTATGGTAGCAAAGACATCTTTCTTGGTCGAAAATTAACCTTTTTGTTGAAAAATCAACTATTACATGTTTCGTTGAGAATTCATTTTTTTAGTTGAAAATATAATTTTTTGGTTGTAAGTTAAATTTTTTATTTAAAATTCAAGTATTTTGTAAAAAAATCGTCTGTTTAGCTTTGAAAATTCAACAATCTTGTAAAAAATTAACTTTTTTGTTGAAAATTCATGTTTTTGGTTGAAAATTCAACTATTATGGTAGAAAGATTAACTATTTGGTTAAAAATTTAACTATTTGGTAGAAAATTAAATTTTTCGTTAAAAAATCATATTTTCGATTTGAAAATTCAACTTTATTGTAGATCATTCGTATGTTTGTCTTAAAAACTCAACAATTTCGTTGAAAATTCATATGTTTTGTTGAAAATTCCTATTTTTGAGTAGAAAATTCATCTTTTTGGTTGAATAAGTAACTATTTGGTGGAAAGTTCAACTAGTTGGTTAAAACTTGACCTAATTCTTTAAAAATTCATTTCTTAGATATAAAATTTAACTATTTTGCTGAGAATTCATTTTTGTTTGGATAAGAATGAACTTTTTATCTGAAAATTTAATTCTTACATTTTTGGTTTCATTCTTATCCTTTATAAGTTGAAAATTCATGTTTTTTGTTGAAAGTTCATGTTTTTGGGTAGAATTTTTGTTGTTGTTGTTGAATAATCACCATTTTGGTTGAGGATTCAACTATTTTGAGAAAAGTCCGTCTTTTTATTTGAAAATTCTTTTTTTTTTTTTTTTAATTAATTTTTTACACTGACAATATTAAGAAACCGTTTTTGCATAAAAACTTATCTTCCCAGTTGAAAATTCAACTATGTGGTTGCACATTCATCTGTTTTTTTTTTAAATTATTCGACTTTTAGATTGAAAACTTAAGTCTTTTGTTGAAAATTCGCCTTTTTGTGTAGAAAATTAATCTTTTTTTTTTGTTGAAAATCCATCTATTTGGTTGATGATTCAACTATTTTTGTCTTTTGGTAGAAAAATAATCTTCTTTTGGTGGAAAATTCATCTTTGTACGTTAAAAACTCAGATATTTGATTAAAAAGTCAACTACTTTGTTGAAAATGCAAATATCTGGTTAAATCCATCTTTTTTTGTTCGAAAGTGCAACAGTTTTTGGTTGAAAATTAGTCCTTTTTCGATTGAAAATTCATCTTTTAGGGTAGAAAAGTCAACGAGGGGTTACAGGGAGGGGGTAAAATCTAGCCAAAAATTGGTAACGTAGTTTATGGGTGGCCCCTGAGTTTTAAGTAATATTAAAAAAATAAAAAAAATGGATTTCAAAAAAGGACAATCAAAATCTAAGATAAATATTATTTATTTTCACGGCATAAGTTAATTCTGAATTCTACACATTAACCTTTTTAAATACATACAGAAAAGACACAAAAATTGCGCCTTTGAATTTCATTACTGAAAAAAAACATATTCTAAAGAAAAAATGTTCGGTTAAATATAATTATGAAATATATTTACTGACAACAACAAAAAAGGAATGAACAAATCCACGACGCGTAAATAATCCCAGAATACCTTAGATATCTTAAGTATAGTAATCATTTTTTTAGTAACAACTAAATCACTCGATTGCTTACGTTAATGGATATTGCAAATAATGCGAAGCGAACCTTTTTTATCATTGACCTGCTCGTTTGAATTGTTATTTTCATCTTCACAAGAATAAAATTAAAATTCATTTTTCTATTTTTATTCCCTTTTTCTATTTTTGATTACCTATTTAACTTTCTATTTCACGTTTTGAGAAAATCCGAGCGATTCGCTTCGTTTTACTTAGTTTAGCTGAATGCGCGATTGAAAGATTTGGTTCGAACGTTTCCCTTGATTTACATTTCGAATGGTGTGGATGAGAGATTGGTGTAAGATACAAAAGTATTTTTGCGGTGAAGGATGGTCGGTTCATTTGTACAATAATATTATTACATGGCATGACGCTCAAGATATTTTCACTTTGCATGCTTTGCACTTTCCGCCGATACTTTTCACCAGCGGAAATTTCTTCCAAGACTTCGCAAAGTACCTTTAAGATTGCTTAAAGTTTTCGTCAGTCTTGTTAATGAATGGGGATAACAAATGACTCATTCTATGAGCTTCTTCGCTCTGAAGTAACGTCTCAGGTAGAAGACTTGCCAGGTTGCCAAACCCAGGAGGCAACACATAGAGAATATACTGAAGTAGAGAACTCGGGCGTTTGTTGTTTCTGAAACAAAAAGATTGAGTTAATTACAAAAATTTTGAAATTTTTATATTATGAAATTGTAAACGATTCTTTAATAGTAAAGCTAACAATATTCTGTTCTTAACGTTCTGACTAAATATTTGAGGAATGACAAAAGGATTATATTCGTAACCCCTTGACCATATTAAATGGGGTTATACGTACTTATCTATTAATACAAATTAAGCATTTTCTTCACCATCAACTTAGTAAATCAAAATTTCCAAATAAGTAATTCAATTCGATGATAAAAATTATTTCCGAATGTGTCTAAGCATTATTATTATAATAGAAAATTTCAATTGTAACTGTTTTTTAATCTTGGGAAATGATTATATTCTCAACATTTTGCTACCAGACTATAATTTGTATCTTTTTCACACATTTAAAGAGATAAGAAAAATGAAATTAGGGACAAAAACTTAGAATATCTTAGTTTACGAAATATATAGACTGCAGGTAACGATGAAAAAATTGTCGGTATCAGTAACCAAAAAATAAGTCACCGACAAATTTTAAACAAAATGTAGATTTTTGAGAATTTTAAAATGAAATTTAGAAGCTTTTTAGGAATTTTGAAAGGTTTCGAAAGAATAAAAAAAATGTCTTTAAGATTTCTCGAAAAATGTTATATGATTTTTTACTTAACAACATTTATCTTAATGAAATATTTCAAAACAATCCAAAAGATTTTGAAAATTATCAAAATGTAGCCTGGAAAATTTGAAGGAAATTTTGTTAATTTTGCAGACATTTTTCAAAATGTTTGAAAAAATTCGAATCATTAAAAAAGAAATGGAAGTTTTTTGAAATTTGAAAAAATTTCAAAAAACTTAAAACAAAATATAGTATGTCGATTTTTGAAGATTTCGATAAAATAAGCTTTTAAAGAATTTTGAAAGTTTTTGAGACAATAAAATTTTTTTCTTAAAATTTGTCTGTTTGGTTTGAAAATGCATATTTTTTTCTTAAATTAGCAAAATTTTGGTTTAAAATAAAAATCTTTTTTCCTTAATTATTATCAACTAATATATTTTTTATTGAGAATTTATTTTATTTGTTGAAAATTAAACTACTTGGTTAAAAGTTAAACTACTTTGTCAAAAATGTACTGGTTTGGTTCAAAATTTATCATTTTAGTTCAAAATTCATCTCTTAATTTATAAAATGTATACACTGTCGGTACCAGTAAAAAAAATTTCAGTACGACAATAAGATTTCTGGGAAAATTTTTTATGATTCTGGTTTTATTTTAAAAGATTAATTTTAAATTTTGAAGATTTTAGAACATCTCGAAAAAGAATCTGGAAGATTTTGAGACAATTTGTTTAATTTTGCAGGATTTTAAAGTTGCAAGAAAACTGAATTATTAAAAAAAATATTAAGAAGTTTTAGATGTTTTAAAAGATTCGAAAATGAGTTAAGTCATGACCAGATTTCAAAATTTTTTAAATAAGATTTATATTTTTCAAGATTTTGAAAAAGAAGCATGTTAAGAATTTTGAAAGGTTTCAAGAGAATTAAAAAAAAAATCTCAAGATCCCTGGGAAAATTTCAAATGATTTTTTTTTTATTTTAAAAATGAAATTTAAGACAAAATTGAAAATCAAAATTATTTCCTAAAATGTCGAGAAAGAATGTAAAAGATATTTTAATTTTGCAAGATTACAAAAATTTTAGAAAAAATTCGAGTTATTAAAAATTAAGAGATATTTAGAAGCTTTGGAAATATTTCAGAAATTTTAAACAAAATCTAGATTTCTAAAGATTTCGAAAAAAAAAACCTTTTACGAATCTTGAAAGGGTTTCAAAAATTTTAAACAAAATGTAAATTTTTGAAGATTTCCAATAAAAACATCCAAGCTTTTTAAGAATTTTGAAAGGTTTTAAGAAAATAAACAACTGTCTTGAAATTCCTCGGGAAATTTAAAATTATTTCAAGTAATTTCTAAAGATTTCTAAAAATATTTAAGAAAATCTGGAAGTCTTTCAGGCAATTTATTTAATTTTGAAAGATTTTTCAAAATTTTAGAAATAATTTGAGCCCGTTAAAAAGATATTTGAAAATTCATATCTTTTGGTAAAAATTTAATCTTTTTTGGTTATAATTGTCACTTTTTTGTTAAAATTTAATCTGTTTTGATGGAGGATTTAACTACTTTGTTAAAAATTCGTTTTTTCATGAAGTCAACTCTTTTCGATTAAAAATAAAATCTTTTTTAGTTGAAATATCGACAATTACGTTTTTAGTTGAGAATAATTTATTTTACTTGGTTGAGAATATAAATATTTTGTGAAAATTAGTCCTATTCAGAGGAATTCAACTGTTTTTGATTTAAAATAAAAATATTTTTTGATTGAAATATCAACTATTAAATTTTTCGTTGGAAATTCATTTCTTTGGTTGAAAATGTAACTATTTCTTTGAAAATTCTTCTTTCTTGTTATAAAATTAATCTTCTTGGCACAAACTATTTTGTAGAGTTTGTTGTTAAAAATGCAACTGTTTAGTTGAAAATTAATCCGTTTTGGTTGAGGATTTAACTATTTCGTTACAAATTCGTCTTTTTTGTATAAGTTCAACTGTTTTTGATTTAAAATAAAAATATTTTTTGGTTGATAATTCAACTTTCTGGTTGAAGATGGACTTTTTTGCTGAAACTTTGATTTCACTTATCTGAAATCTTCAAACATCTGTTTTTAATTTTCTCAAGAATCTGAGGAAAAACTACACCCGCGCATTGCGCGTGATTGATGATGCTAGTATTTTTAAAAGTTTACCATTCGTGTCTCTCATTTCTTCTTCGTTCTTTCTCATTCTCGCGAAATCCTGCACGATTGCTTCTGAAAGGTCCTCCAATTTCTTCAACTCAACCTCGATTGGTTTCAGTTTCGACGCTTCGCCAATCTGTGAATGAATGCAATATTTAAATTCAACTCAAAAATATAATTCAGTTACACAAACAATCAAAAGACTGGTTAAAATTATTTTCACTTTTGGACTGTGCTGTTCTATTGCACAATTTGAAAATGGATTACTCAACACTTAAAAATCTATAGTCAAGACTAAAATTAAATCTAAATCGAAAACTGAAGCCAAACTTCAAACTGAAGTAAAAATACAAAAAAAAAAGTTGAAGTGTAAAAATACAAATATTACAAATCACAATTAGAAAAAGTCAAAAATTCATGCGATTTTTTAAAACAGGTAAAAATTAATTTCACTTTACCAGCTGCCCGCCCATACAAGCCACATAAAAAAGGAAAAAGAAAATAGATTTTATAAGAAGAAAATAGAGATTAGAGATAGGATTTTTTCGAGAACTGAAACTTACACCCTCGTAACTCTTTGCTTCGATTCCTCGCTTCGTGATTAAAGAAACTTCCTGTCTCATGCCTCGTTCCTCTGAAAACGGGAATTAATGTTTTTATCCTATCTAAAAAAAGTGATGTTACTAAATATCTCGAAAATATTGGACACGTTGTTGTTGAAACCCTGATTGGTTGCAAACCCAATCACAATTTTAAAACAAGTAATTTGATTTCATGATAAAATTCCTTTTCAAATGTTTCTAAACATTATTGACAAAAGGGAAAATTTTAATTTTAAATGATGTTTTAATATTGAGAAATAATTGTTCTTAAAATTTTGCTACCACACTATAATTAGTAAAAATTATCGGTACTGGTAACGAAAAAAGCCCCGATACCGACAATAAGATTTCTGGAAAAATTTTAATGATTTCGATTTTATTTTAAAAGGTTAATGTTGAGTTTTGAAGATTTCAAAATATGTCGATCAAGAATCTGGATGATTTTAAGACCATTTTTTTCATTTTGTAGGATTTTAAATTTGTTAGGAAAACTGAATTTAAAGTTGAAGAAATGTTTGGAAATTTTGAAATCGATTTTTAAAGATTTCGAAAAAAAAAGTTTTTCCAGAATTTTAAAGGTTTCAAGAGAATGAAAAAATGATCTTTACGTTCCTAGATAAATTTTTTATGATTTTTTATTTAAAAATATTAATTTTACAAGAAAAATTAAAAAAAGATTTTAAAACATTTTAAAAGATTAACGAAATTTAAAAAAAAGAATCTAGAAAAACTTTCAGAATTTTTTTTATTTTACAGGATTTTACAAAATATTAGGAAAAATTCGAGTCAATCTAAAAGAGAAAAATAATTTTAAATTTCGTTTGAACTTCTAAAAAACCTCAAGACCGAACCCATTTCAAATCAGAAAGGGTTCTACAGTTGAAATCGTAGTATCTCTCGGGGACGAAATATGTTTTTTTCTTTTTTAAGAAGGAATTAGACGATACGTATTTTTCCGATTAGCAAAAAAAAAAAAATGTTTTCTAAGAAGTTATGCGTATTTGAATTTTGGGCTTTGTTTTTAAAAAAACACGATTTTCTTCTTTAAACCTCTATAACTGTTGGCATAATTGAGATATTTATTATTTTCTTCTTGACTCTAATAGAGTTTATTGTCCTTTTTCGTAATCCGCCGGAAAATTCTAGAAAGTTTTAAAATCCAGGAAATGGCGGCGGTTTTTCTGAAAAAATTAAAAGTCGATTTTCTCAAAAAACCCACCCTTAAATTTTTTGCCATCTTTTTTTAATTTGCACTTTGATAATAAAGATATCTTGTAAGTTTGATGCTTGCTAAATAGCTTTTATAGCCAGGAGAATTCCTTTTTCTAACAATCGAATTTTCTACTTTTTCTCGGAAACAATAACAGGTACGAAAAAATGTTGAGACAAAATTTTGCACGCCTAAAAAAGTTATATGAAAAATGTCTCTGGTTCTTTTTTTCACCTTCGACGAGAAAAAATAAAAAATTAGATTTTCAGGTGAAAAAAATTCTCCTGATCTCAAAAATGGTTTAGCCCGCATGATTCTGATAAGATGCCTTTCTTCTATTTTCGGAAATTGTAAAAAAATATGCAAAAAAATAAAAAAAGGTGAGGTTTTCCAGAAATTTTTTTTTCATGTTTTCAAAATTGGAAGAAAAAAGATTTACTGGAAACATTGACTTTTTTATTTTTTCGCATATTTTTTTACAATTTCTGTTAATAAAAGAAAGTCATCTTATCAGCATCATGCCGGCTAAACCATTTTTGAGGCCGAGAAAAAGTAGAAAATTCGATTGTAAGAAAAAAATTCTCATGGCCACAAAAGTTATTTAGCCAGTATCAAACTTACAAGGTACCTTGCTTATCAAAGTAAAAAAAAAAAAAAAAAATACAACAAATTTAAGGGTGAGGTTTCTGCGAAAATCGACTTTTAATTTTTTCAGAAAAACCGTCGCCATTTTGTTGATTTTAACACTTTCTAAAATTTTCCGACTGATTATGAAAGAAGACGATAAACTCTATTGGAATAATAAAGAAAGTAAAAAATATTTCAATTAAATCAAAAGTTATAGAGGATTAAATAAACAAATTCGGATTTTTTGAAAAACAAAGCACAAAATTCAACTTATGAAAATTGAACTTCTTAGATTTTTTTTTTTTTGCCAATCGGAAAAATACATATGGACTAATTTTCTCTAAAAACCCACATATTTCGTCCCCGAGAGATTCTGCGATTTCAAGTGTAGAAACCTGTCTGATTTGATATGGATTCGGTCTCAATATCTTTTAAACTGACTCGAATTGTTCCTAATATTTTGTAAAATCCTCTGAAATACAAAATATTCTTTAAAATTTACTAGCATTTTTTTCGACACATCTGAAAATTTCGAAATATGTCGATGAAGAATCTGGAAGATTTTAAGGCAATTTTTTTATTTTTGCAGGACTACAATTTTTGTAGGAAAACTAAAATGACAATTGAAGCTTTTTAATAATGTTGAAATTTTTTAAGAGAAGAATAACATTTTAATAAATTCATGGGAAAAATTTTAATGATTTTTTATTTTAAAAAATGCATTCCAAGAAAAAATTGAAAAAGATTTCAAAACATTTTCTTTTAATTCGAGTAAGTTTAAAAGATATTTAGACATTTTTAAGCCGTTCTAAAATAGTTTAAAACTTGTAAAGATTTAATTTCTTTTTAATGTAGAGTTTTGAAGATTTCGAATAAAAGCTTTTCCAGAATTTTCAAATGTTTCAACAGAATGAAAAAATGCTCTTTACATTCCTAGAAACCAAAATTATGATTTTTTATTTTAATCAAGATTTCCAAATGTTTGAAAAAAGATTCTTCAAGACATCAATATGTTTTAAACTGAGACAAATTTTTCCTAATATTTTTTAAAGTCCTGCAAAATAAAAAAAAATCTAGATTCTTTTTGGACACATCTAAAAACTTCAAAATTTTGTTTTGGATTTTCTCTAGAATCTGAGGAAAGTGATATTTACATAACTTTGATAACAAACTGATAAAACTTATTTCCTTGTTCTCAGATTTCAGAATCTAATTTTAGCTCAAATTGAGGCCTTCCAAAAATTTGAACAAATAATTAGTTATTCAAAATTTTTATTTTGTGATTAAATTATTCCCCCCTAAAATCGGAAAACTACACGCGCGCGATTTACGATGCTATAGGTTGGAGAAAAGATCCAGTAGAGAAATAATTTTTTTTTAAACATTTGTTCTTTTTTAGTATTAAAATACTTACGATTTGGAACATGGGAAGTGAAACAAATTTCGAAGGTGTCGTATACTTCAGTGACGAAAGAAAACTTCAGAGACTTTCCATGAGGAATATCTTCCTTTTGTGAAAGAATGTGTCCTCTCGAATCCTTGACCTAAAAAATAAAAAACAAATAATCAGTCCAGTGTCTATTTCACAATAATGTAAATCTTGAGGAAATTCAAGGGAGTATTCTATAAAAAATTAATAAAAATACGAACCATATGTTCGAAAAATATTGTAAACTAAATCAAGGTGAATAAGTTAGAATGAAATCTTAAAAAAATGGTTATTTATTACAGTTTTTTGATCATGAAAATGAATCGTAATACATAAAAAAAGGAAATGGAGCTCTCGTTACAAATCCAATTTTACAAGATAAAAATACTCTTACATAAAAAAAAAACAGAACACAAATTCCTGATACCCTACCCTATTGATTCACAAAAACTGAATAATCGCAACCAGAAATCACAAAAAGGAATAAAATGGATTCCCTAGTTTTTTTTGGAAAGTGACTTTCAAATCTAATTTTCATCACTTGAAATTTTTAAAAAGCGTGAAATAAATATTCAGGAAATGTAATTTTGCCTAAATAATGCATAAATAATACAAAATCAAGTTAAATTGATGAAATATAGTCAATTTCTCGGTCCATATTGAAGGTTACGGAACCTAACCTCAAAACGTGACCAGGGTGTTCCTGACTTTTTGAGAGAACTTACCACGTAGTCGACTTTCTGCCCGTGTGCCTCTGACACTTCGTACTCCCCGGTGACTAGAACATTAGCTTGGATCTCTTCTTTGAGACATTTGTGATGATTTGGCTCTAAATACCACATGATACTGTGGACGTCGGCAATCAGGAACAGGAGCCCGAAAATCGCGAAATTCCCGGAATTCATTTTCACGTCGCCCTCGGGCAAGATCACGAGAGTTAAAAACAAGACGAAAAAACTTTTTTACACTACAAGTTCTTTCGAAATAAACCGGAGACTTCAGCGCACATCCGTCAACATTTCGATGAGTTGGCAGCCATTGGTCACGTTGGAAACTTCTCTGAAGCTGCTCGAAGAAGCAAGATTTGACTTCTCTACGTGTCCTCTGTTCTATTTGCCAAAATTACCAAACACAATCAAGAGTTCAACGGAATCAGCCAATCGGAGAGTGAAGAGTCAAATCAAGTTTGCCTTTCCGGAAAACCTTGAATTTCATTGGTCAAAAAGTCATTTCTTTTATCTTTTTATTTTGAAATGATTATCTGTTCTTAATTATTGTTGTTAATTTGCCTTTTGCACATATTTCTTATTTTTAACCTTTTTCGGTATCAGGAATTATGAAAAAGGCAAATTATTTGCGCTAAATTTAATTTTCAAATTTTATTCATGATTTTTTGTTTGTGTTTATTTATAATTTATTTTTTATTCAAAGATTATAGGCTAAATGAAAAAGTTGATGTAATATTATACTTTTATTTGTAAATTAAATTCCCGAACCAAAAATTATGAAAATTATTGATTAATTATAATAATGGGGTTGTTGCATATTTTTAAATATTTTTTTCACAATTCAATTAAAAGAACACTAATAAATGATCGAAAGGAAAGTTTTTTCAAATAAGTTAAAATATTTTTATAATGTTTAAATTGTTTAAAAAGTTTTTTTTTTTTTTTAATTTTTGCGGGAGAATCTGATTGGTTGGACGGATCGCCGGAAGAAATTAAGTGCGAATATGTCAAAAGTCGACATGTGGTTGGTGAGACATTTTTTCTCATCGAGTGACTTAAATCACTTATAATCACTCAATTTAACCTCAGCCGACATAATTTTATGCCGGCAGAAGTTTGAGGAGAAAAAATCATCTCATGATTTCGACATGTGATTGACAAAAGTTTAAGGTTATCCTTGGAAACATCGCACTCTCACGCACTTGAAGGATATTATTCATTTCTGTCTTTTTTATGTTTTATATTTCAAGCAAAATTGTAATTTCTAGTGAGATTTAGTTACGACTGGCTGCTGCTTTACGACAATTTTAAGTAAAGAAATATCTCTTAGAAATCGTAATTTGAATTTTGATCAGCTCTCTGCAAAGATACTTCATTAGTCAATGAAACAACTGCAGTGATTGTTTAAGCGGTTTTTAGGATGTGACGTTTCAAGGTCACCGAATTTTCGAATAGGGATTTCAATACTTTTTCTTTAATATTTTTTTTCTCGAAAATGAAGTATTTAATAGTTATTTGTGATACAAGTGCGCAAATAGGTGATTGTGTGCGAGTGTGAATTTTGCAGCATAAGACGGAGGCTCGAAGCATGAGTCGGCGGTTAGTGCACGAGCGAAGCGAGTGTGAAAACGTAGACGAGTGCTTCGAGCCGCAAGCGAATGATGCAATAACACGAGTTAGCAATCTCCAATACGCACGTGTATCACACGCTATTCTTTGCAACGCCCGTCCGAAAAAGTTGTGTTAGCAGGAGTTAACGAAAAATACTAATCTTAAAAGAAAAGGTTTTTAAATTTCGTAAACAATATTCTTGAAAAAAATGTTTGAAAAAAAATGTTGAACAAAAATTCTGGAAAAAAAATTTTTTTTCAATAAAATGCTTGAAAAAAAAATTAGTAAACAAAAATTTTGAAAAAAAATTAGTGACAAAAAATT
>JAABKJ010002271.1:0-28434 GCA_011634705.1 Andricus grossulariae
TCTCCCGGTGAAAGTTTCTCCCGGGTGAGTGCCACCCTGTTCCAAAATGCATTGGAATTTTTTTTTCGAATTTTAATGTCTATCGGCCGGAAATCCATTTTTTTATTTTAAAAATAAAATAATATTCAGAGGTGGCGCAAGCCCCATGACGTAACATGTATTTCCCATAAGAAAAACAGACGTTTTTGTAAATTTTATTCAGGATCGTCAATATTAGCTGAATTGAATTGAAGCTCAACATTTCGCTTCACAATCAGCCGTTGAATTCGAATAAAATATTACTTTTCGAGTATCAGCCCCATAAGTCCGTTTTATTGGATCCCAAAAAAACCCCATAAGTGAAAAAATGGGTTTTGCGAGTTTTTGGCGGTAATTATGATTTTTTTTGCGTTTTTTTTTTAATTAAAATTGTTTCTAATACATAGAATACTACTTTATGCTTATAATTATATGTTTACATACATTGTTTACATAATTTATTATTGTTTTTAGCAATTTTCTCTTAAAATAGATATATAAAGTCGCGGTTCTTTCAAGAATTGTATACTTTTTGTCCAATTTTCAATTAAAGTGAAGTAATAATTAATTCAAGTTTACAAAAATAATTATTTAAACAATTTATTATTGTTGTTAACAACGTTCTCTTTGCTTAATGGTAGAAAGTTGCGATTTTTCTAAAATTTGTTACTATTTATTTATTTTTCACTTATAGTAACTTAATAATTAATAAAATTGAGCAACAATAATTGTTTAAACAAATTATTATTTTTCATAACCATCTTCATCTATATTAATACTAGATAGTTGCGTTTTTTTCTGAAATTTTGAGCCTGTCCACTTTTCACTTAGTGGGGTGATAATTAATGCAGCTTAACAAAAATAGTTGTTTAAACAATTTATTATTGCTTATGACTATCTTCTCTTAGATAAATGCTAGAAAGTCGCGGTTTTTTCTTAAATGTTTAACTTTGCCTTGCCTTTTTAGTTATGAGCAAATGCTAAATAAAAAAAGGCAGCATCATTTTTTAAACAATCTCTTTCTTTTTCGTGAATATATTTTGCTGGAGGGAAAGTCTGATATCAAAATATGTGCAATTCCAAATTTTTCTTTTACGCTTTACAATGAATTTCTGGTTGTAATTCAAAACAATATTTTTGCCAGTCATTTACAGACCTCACACCTACTCCTAATTATTCCATTCTTGGTTTTCTCTCTTGCGTAAGGTAGTTTTTTTGTTAATTTTTTTTTAACATTGGGGAAAGAGAAAAAAATAGTTCACTTTAAAAAGCACAATACTATTTTAAAAATGACTCTTGTTGAGGTTCACTTATTATATCTTCATAACTAAAATTCAAAGTAAAAATAAAGATTTCAGAAAAAAAGCAACTTTCTAGCATTACTCCAAGAGAAGATAGTTATAATTAATAATAAATGGTTTCAACAATTAATGTTGTTAACATTAATTAATTATTTAACTCACTTCAATTGAAGATTGGACAAAAAGTGGAAACTTTTTTAAAAAACCGCGACTTTCTATCTATTCTAAGATAAAATTGCTAAAAACAATAATAATTTTTTTTTTATTTATTTAAACATCTAATTATCAGTAAAAACTTGTATTTCATATATAATAAATAATTTGCAATATGAAAACTACAAAAGAAATAATAATTAGCGCCAAAAACTCGCAAAACCCATTTTTTCACTTATGGGGGTTTTTTGGGACTGTATAAAGCAGACTTATGGTGGTGATATTGAAAAAGTAATATTTTATTCGCATTCTATGGCTATTTGTGAAGAGAAATGTTGATTTTCAACTCGATTCAGGTAATATTGACGATTCTGAATAAAATTTACAAAAACGTCTAAACGAAAATATGTACACTAAACGATGTATACCTGTATATTTTATGCTTTTATTAAAATAGTAAATCATAGATAATAAACTACATATTAATTAAATATATGATTGGTTTACTATTTTAGTACTCTTACAGGGTGTACAGCGACCTTGAAAACCTGGAATTCTCCTTGAACTTTTCACGAGAATCTTCAATTTGAATTTTTCTTTTTTCTTTTAAAACAGTTATTTAATTGAAATATGAAGAGTAATTAAAATGTTTTAGTCTATTATGAAAGAAACATCTGGTTTAAAAGAAATTTTGCTACTGAAAAGTTTTTTATTTATCAAGTTATTATTTATCTTTTTTTCATTAAAAATAAATAAAGCGATTACAAGGCACTTTTTCTAAACTGGTGCCAATTATTTTATAGATTGCAATTAACAGACTTTAATATTGTGAATAATTCTATAAGTTTTGAATATCGTCTCCGCTAATATAGAATATTAATGTATACATTTTTTTGGTGATATTCAATTTATAAATTATAAAAATTATTAGTTGAAAATTTCGATGTTAATTCAGTTTCAGAAATCGAATTAGCCATGGCCATACAACGGATTTTTCGAGGGGGAAGATTTCACAAATATTTTTAATATTTAAATTATTTCAAGCGCATACAAAAGATTTCAGACAGATTTCACAACGATTTAAAAATATTTCAATGATTTCAAACGAATGAAAAAGATTTCAGAAACATTTCACTAATATTCTATGGAATTCATAAGGATTTTAAAAGATTTAAAGAATTTCAAAGATATCAACATGAGACACCAGATTTCAAAACATTTCAAAGATTTTAAACTATTTCCAAATTTTTTAGAAGATTTAAAAACATTTTTGATATTTCAAATTAATACAAAAGATTTCACAAATATTTAAAAGAATTCGTACGGATTTAAAAAGAATGCAAGAATTTTAAAAATTTTCAACAGGGGTACAGTACACCAGATTTCAAAACATTTCAAAGATTGTAAACGATTTCCAAAATTTGTAGAATATTTCAAAAGATTTCACAAATATTTCAAAGAATTCGCACGGATTTCAAAAGAATACAAGAATTTTTTTAAATTTCAACAGGGTACACCAGATTTCAAAGATTTTAAATGATTTCCAAATTTTTTAGAAGATTTCACAAAGATTTAAAAATATTTAAATGCTTTCAAACGAATACAAAAGATTTCAGGAAAATTTCATAAATAATATATTTCAAAGAATTAGTAAGGATTTCCAAAGATTTCAAGCATTTCAAAGGTTTCACAAAGATTTTTGATATTTCAAACGAATACAAAAGATTTCACAAATATTTCAAAGAATTCGTACGGATCTCAAAAGAATAACACAATTTTTTTTAATTTCAACAAGCGTACAGTACACCAGATTCTAAATATTTCAAAACATTTCAAAGATTTTAAACGATTTTCAAATTTTTTAGAATATTTCAAAGATTTGAAAATATTATAAGGAATTCATGAGGATTTCAAAAGATTTAAAGAATTTCAAAGATTTCAACAAGAGATACCAAGTTCCAGAACATTTGAAATTTTTTAAACGATTTTCAAATTTTTCAGAAGATTTCAAAAGACTTCACAAAGATTTTAAATATTCTAATGATTTCAAATGAATACAAAGGATTTCGAAGATTTTATAACAAATTTAATAAAGATTTCAAAAGAATACAAGAATTTCAACGATTTTAAAAAGATATAAAGCAAATTTCAAAAAATTTGAAAGATTTTAAACGATTTCAAAACATTTCACAAAGATTTAAAAATATTTCCATGATTTCAAACAAATAACAAAATTTTTAGCATGATTTCACAAATATTCTAAGGAATTCATGAGGATTTTAAAAGATTAAAAAAATTTCAAAGATTTCAACAAGAGATACCAGATTTCAAAACATTTCAAATTTTTTATACGATTTCCCAATTTTTTAGAGGATTTCAAAAGACTTCACAAAGATTTTAAATATTTCATTTATTTCAAATGAATACAAAAGATTTCAAAAATTTAAAAACATTTGAAAAATTTCACAAAGATTTGTAATATTTACATGATTTCAACGAATGAAAAAGACTTCGGAAAGATCTCACAAATAATTCATATGGATTTTAAAAGATTTTAAGAATTTCAAAGATTTAAAAACATTTCAAAGATTTTACATGATTTCAAATTTTTTAACAATTTCCAAATTTTTCAGAAGACTTCAAAATACTTCACAAAGATTTTAGAACGGTATAAGCCAGATTTCAAAAATTTCAAAACATTGAAAGATTTGAAACGATTTCCAAATTTTGTTAAAGATTTCACAAATATTCTAATGAATTCATGAGGATTTCAAAAGATTTCAATTTTTTAAACGATTTCCTAATTTTTTTAGAAGATTTCGAAAGACTTCACAAAGATTTTAAATATTTCAATGATTTCAAATGAATACAAAAGATATTATAAAAACTTGAATAAAGATTTCAAAGATTTTAAAAAGGTATAAATCAGATTAAAAAAATTTCAAAACATTTGAAAAATTTGAAACGATTTCCAAATTTTTTAGAAGCTTTCACAAAGATTTGCAATATTTTAATGATTTCAAACGAATAAGAAAAAAATTTAGAATGATTTCACAAATATTGTAAGGAATTCATGGTGATTTCAAAGGATTTCAAATTTTTTAAACGATTTTCAAATTTTTTAGAAGATTTCAAAAGACTTCACAAAGATTTTAAATATTTGAAATGAATACAAAAGATATTATAAAAACTTTAATAGAGATTTCAAAGATTTAAAAAAAACCAGATTAAAAATTTTTTTAAACATTTGAAAGATTTGGAACGATTTTCAAATTTTTTAAAAGATTTGTAATATTTCAATGATTTCAAATGAATAAAAAATGTTTAGAATGATTTCACAAACATTCTAAGGAATTCATGAGGATTTCAAACGATTTAAAATTTTTTAAACGATTTCAAAAGACTTCACAAAGATTTAAAAAAAATTTAAATGATTTCAATTGAATACAAACGATTTCAAAGATTTCATAAAAACTTTAATAAATATTTCAAAAGAATATAAGAATTTCAAAGATTTTAAAAAGGTATAAACCAGATTTCAAAACATTTGAAACGATTTCAAATTTTTCAATAGATTTCACAAAGATTTATAATATTTCAATGAATAAAAAAGACCTCAGAAAGATCTCACAAAAAATGCAGACGAATTTCAAAAGATTTTAAGAATTTCAAAACATTTAAAGGATTTTAAAAAATATCAAAAGGTTTCAACTAATCTGAGAATATTTCAAAGGATTTCAATGATTTCAAACGAACACAAAACATTCAACAAAGAATAATTTCACAAATATTTCACAGATTTCATAATGATTTAAAAAAATTACAAAGATTTTACAAAAACTTTTAAACATTCCAAAAGATTTTTAAAGATTTTAATACTTCAGCACACTTCAACGAATTCACAAACATTTCAAAAGCTTTCTTTGGAAACTGTTGGCCAATAAAAAATGATATGGCTCATTTTTTGCATGTATAAGAAACGTTTATATCATTATTTGATGTAACAAAAAAGTAGACCTGGAACAACTCAATTTCTTGACCTGGCAAACCTGGAAAAGACCTTGAATTTTGTTCCGAAGAATCGTTGGACACCCTGTGAGTGAAAATTATTCTGTTTTAAATACCTATTGGTGTTTTTTCACGCAATTTCTTTCTGAACTCCTTCAACCTCGGAGTTTCTTCGCCAGTTTTCGTTGCCAAGAACCTTGTGTTCACTGATAATTGAAATAAGATGTGTATTAATATAGAAAGTTTATGTATCTACAATTTGATAGAAATATTTTAATATTAGTATATAACTTTTCAATTCTAGTCACAAGTAGTTTGAAACTAACCACTAAAAAGATGAATAAATCCTCGTTGTGTTGGAATTAATCGATTGATTAAGTATTGTGCCATTTTAAATGGCAAATTAAAAAATTATTGAATATAATTTTTCTAACGTTCAATTTGAGGTTAAAATCACAAGAATGTCTTAAACATCTTAATGGTGAAAAAAATGTAGATAATTGTAATTTCCGTATTAATTAATGGTTTCATTCATGAACAGCACAAACACAAACAACTTGTAAACAATGACATAATAACTGATATTCTCGCCTTGTTTTGATTTTGTGGATTTAGAGCAATTTATAGATTTTGTCACATGGACAGACGACCTTCTCTTGTTTCACGAACCAATCAAGAGATGGCGCGACGACCGAACGCGCGAAATTTAAGTAGCGATAATTTATTTGCTTATTTGTAAAAACAGATTAACCTTCAAATAGTTGTATTTTTAACCAGAAACTTTGAATGTTTACCAAAAGAGAAGAATTTTCTATACAAAATTATTTAATTTTTGACCCGAAAATAGGAATTTTCCAAGAAAAAGTTCATTTTCAACAAAAAAAAGATGAATTATCAACGAAAAATATAATAGTTGATAATTAAACAAAAAAATATATTTAATTTCAAATAAAAAATATTTGCTTCCATCCACAAAGATGAATTATTAACAAAATTAATAATTCCCAAATGATAAAATTCCTGAATTGGAAAATTCCCGAAAAATGAAATTCCTGTTTAGAATAATACCGAATTTGAACATTCCCGACAGAAAAATGCCGAATTATGAAATATTCGAACTAGAAAATTCCTGAATTTAAACAATTAAATTTTTTAAATAAATATTATTTATTTACTAAACATATTTTAACAAATATTATTTATTTATTAAAAATGCAGTAATAAAATATTGTTATATGAAAAACATTATTTTTAATGCTTAAAACTTCTGAAATTATCGTTTGAATTAAAAATAATTCTTATCCATAAAAATATTTGTTTCAATTATTGTTGTTTTAAATTCAAACAATAATTTTAGAAACTTTAAACATTTAAAATAATTTTTTAAATAAAAATATTTGATTATTGTATTTTTAATAAATAAATCTTTTTTATATAAAAAAATGCATTGCTTAAATTAGGGAATTTCATAATTCGGGAATTTTCTAGATATCATATTTTATAATTTGGCAATTTTCTGTCGGGAATTTTCAAATTCGGTAATATTATAAACTGTCGGGAATTTTCCAATTCAAGAATTTCCCAGTGTCCGTAATGTTAATTTTCGGGATATTTCAGTCGTCCCCAAACATTTGCAATTTAAAATTTAAAACAAAATAAAATACCTACACCAAAGAGATGGACTTTCCAACCAAAAAGACGAATTTTTCTCAAAAATGGTTGAATTTGCAACCAAAAAATCAGATTTTTTATTTGGACTGATTCGGTGATAAATATCTTTTAAATGACTCTAATTTCTTCAAAAATATATTCAGAAAATATGAGATCAAATTAAATATTTCTAAAAATCTTAAGAAAATTTTTTTATTTTCTTGAAACCTTTGAAAATCTTCAACAAACTTAAAATTTATTTCGTCGTCTTCAAAAATGTAAATTTTGTTGAAGTTTCTTTTTATTAAAAATTTGGTTTAAAAACTTCTACAAATTTTTCAAAATGATCAGAATTTTTCCTCAAATGTTGAAAAAATATGAAAAATTGAACAAAATAGCCCTTAAATCTTCGAGATTTTTTTTGTTATAATTTTGGAAATCCTTTGGAATGTTTTGAAATTTTTTTAAACTTTCTCTTAAAATAAAAAATAATTTTCAACTCTCCGAGAAATCTTAAGAAAATTTTGTTATTCTCTTGAAAACTTTCACAATTCTCTTCAAAATTGCTAAAAATATTCTCTTCAAAACTTCGAAAATCCTTAAATATCTTTTAAAATGACTCGAATTATTCCTAAAAATGTCTTGAAATCTTCTGGATTAGTTTTTGATAATTTTAGAAATCTTTCGTAATATTTTTAAATCTCTTTAAATACTATTTGAAAATGTATTTAAAAAAATAAAATATAAATTCCAATATTTCCAGGAAGTTCTCCTAAAACTTTTAAAAAATCCTGCAAATTAAAAAAACAAATGTTGAAAATCTTCCAGATTCTTTTTTGAAAATTTTGGAAATCTTTTTGAATGTTTTGAAATTTTTTAAAAATATTATCTCAAAATAACTTTTGTAAAATAACATAAAATCAAATCAGTCCAAAATAAAAAAATGTAGGCAAATTATAATTTCAAAGAAAAAATAATTGTTAATACACAATAAAAATCTCGAATGACTATTTATTTTGCAATTCACTTTGTTTATTTGCCTTGAGTTTACATAAATATAATTTTCGTATGTTTCACAAGAAAATTCAAAAAGATTTTTGAAGATTTCAGATATGCCGAAAAAGTATCTAGAAAATTTCAAAGATTTTTTTTTTATTTCACAGGATTTTACAAAATTTCACGAAAAATGTTAATAGTTCAAAAGACATTTGAGACTAATTGACCCTGGAAAAAAGTTTAGGAATATTTTATAAATGTTCGAAAATCATACAAAATTTTAATAATATTTTTAATCTCTTGAAAATTCCAAAAATTTCGAAATATCTTTTAAACTGATTCGAATTATTACTAAAATTGTTTAAAAATCTTTCCGATTTATTTTTCACGATTTTGGAAACCTTTGGTACTGTTTTATAATCTTTTTAAATATTCTCTCAAAACTAATTTTAACAAATAAATCACATGAAATATTCCTAGTAATCTTGAGAAATTTTTTTTTTGTTATCTTGAAACGTTTCAAAATCTATACATTTTATTACGTAATCTTCAAAAATCTACATTTTATTTTGAGTTTTTTCAATTCTTTTCAATTTTTAAATTATTTTTGTAATTTTTTAAAACTTTCTCAACGTATTTTAAAATTATTTGAATTCTTCCTAAAACTTTGAAAAAATTCTGCAAAATTAAAAAAAATTTTAGGAAAATCTTAAGATTATTTCTTGACAATTTTGTAAATCTTTAGGAATATTTTTAAATCTTTTTAAATATAGTCATAAAATAAATTTTGTAAAATAAAAAATTATAAAAAGTTTTTCCACAAATCTTAAGAAAATTTCTCTATTCTCTTGAAATTTATTTAAATTTTTAAAAAGCTTCTAAGTATTTTATTCCAAATTTATATATTTTTTAATTTGTTCAAATAATTTTAAGTTCAAAATTATTTTTGTATCTTTTGGAAAATTCAGAAAATTCTTAAATCGAAATTTCCGAATGAAACATTTTAATTCTAAAATTTTATTTCCAAAAGAGAATACTGAAATTGTAAATGATTATTTAATAATAAAGGCAACAATTATGTTCTTAACTTTTAGGCCCAATTTTATAAATGACAAAAGGATTATATTCCAGTCCCTTGAACATATTAAGATGAGGCTATATAAGAAATTTGAATCGTTTTTAAATATATTTAGTTTTTAAAAAATTTCAATAATAATTTAAAAATTCGAAAATATTTCAAAAAAATTAAAATTAAATGTAGATTATTAAACATTTCGAAATGCAATTTGGAAGTTTTTTCCAAATTTTGAAAAGTTTTAAGATTATAAAATTTCTTAAGATTCCTGGGAAGATTTAAAGTGCTTCTTTACCTTAAAAAATTAATTTAAAGAAAATATTTGAAGATATTTGAGAGCAATTTTTTTATTTTTTCCAGGATTTTACAAAATACTAGAAAATCTTTAAATTATTTTAAAAGATATTTCTAAGTTTAGGGAAGATTAAAAAGTGATTTAAAATTTGAAAAGATTTTAAGTAATTTCAAGCAAAATGTAGATTTTTCATGATTTTGAAATAAAATTGATTTTAAGCAAATATATGAAAAGATTTTAAAATATCTCAAATGATTTCTGAAAATTTCGAAAAATAATGTCAAAGATTTTGAAGCAAACTTTTTCAATTTTGCTAGGGTTACAAAATGTTAGAAAAATTTATTATCATTTCAACGTATATTAAGTTTTTCAAAAATTTCGGAAATAACTTGAAATTAAGAAATATATATTAATTAAAAGTGATTTATTTATATTACATATTTTAAAATTTCAAGTTATTTTCGAAATTTTTTAAATATATTTTGAAATTATTGGAATTTTTTTAACATTTTGTAATTTTGCAAAAATGAAAAAGTTTATTTTAAAATCTTCGACATTATTTATCGAAATTTTAAGAAATCATTTGAAATGTTTTTAAATCCTTTCAAATATTTGTTTAAAACCAATTTATAAATATAAAAAATCAATTTAAATTTTCCCTTTAAATCTTAAGAAACAATTCAAAATTTTATTTCATTATTATTATTATTATATCATTAAGCCGTTTCCCTTTCGGGGTAAGCGTGAATTGCTCGGTTGTGATCTTGAAAAATCTACTTTTTTTTTTAAATGACTCAAAATCTTTTCAAATTTAAATCATTTTTTAATCTTCTCAACAGTTTGAAATATATTTTGAAATAATTCAAAGTTTTTCTAATATTTTGTAAAATCCTGCAAAAATGAAAAAATTGCATTAAAATCTTTATAAATATTTTCTTCTATTAATTTTTCAAGGTAAAGAAGCACTTTAAATATTCGCAGGAATCATAAGAAAATTTATAATCAAAACTTTTCAAAATTTTGAAAAAACTTCAAAATTGCATTTCGACATTTACAAAAATCTACATTTTATTTTAAGTTTTTTAAAATCTTTTCAAATTTCAAAATTATTTTTGAAATGTTTTAAAAACTTTTAAATATGTTTTAAAATGATTCAAATTTCTCATATAGCCTCACTTTAATATGATCAAGTTGTTAGAACAGAATCCTTTTGTCATTTTTAAATTGGGTCAGAAAGTTAACAACATAATTGTTGCCTTTATTATTAAAGAATCATTTACAATTTAAATATTCTGGTTTGGAAATACATTTTTAGAATTAAAATTTCTCATTCAGAAATTTCGATTAAAAAAATTCCAGAAAATTCAAAAGAACAATCTGAAAATATCCACTTGAATTGGGGGAAAAAACAATAAAATTAACTGCCATTCGAGATCAGCCAAACGGTTTCTTCCGCAGAAATTTATTTAGTTGAATAAATACTTACCTTCTACCTAACTATGCTCTTCAAATAAAACAAATAAAAATATGCTTTCACGTACGTTAGATCATGCTCGTCATATTAGCTTAAAAAACGGATTGAAGAACTTTATGACAAGTTTGTTACTCAAGTTTCACAAAACTATATTTTATAATAAATTATTTATTATAATTAAATATTATAAATAATAATAAATATTCTTAAGGTGTCTCGACTAGAGCAGAGGTAAAAAAACAGGAATCTGTACGAATGAAAGAATTTCACGAAAAACTGCGTGCAGATCGCCTGCCTCGTAAGTTTGACAGTTTTCAATAACAAATAATAATTATAAAATCATATTTTAGAAAAAATAATTTTTGATCCATTTAGAATTATTTTAAATATCAACAAAAATATTAAATTTTTTTGGATTTGGATAATCTTGATACTTTTAATAATTTGGTAAAAACTTCAAAATTGTATTTCGCAATCTTCCAAAATCTACATTATATTTTGAGTTTTTTAAAATTCTTTTCAATTTTTAAATTATTTCCGAAATTTTTTAAAACTTTCTAAATATATTTTTAAATTATTCGAACTTTTTCTAAAACTTTGAAAAAATCATATTTTAGAAAAAATAAGTTTTGATCAACTTAGAATTATTTTAAATATCAACAAAAATACTAAATTTTGATGGATTTGGATTATGGAACACTTATTTCAAATTTTAAAAAAATTGCATCATCGGTGTAGTTTTTCGATTAGGGGGAAAATAATTCTTAATAATTTTGAAAGGTTTCAAGAAAATAAAAAAATGTTTTCAAGATTTCTCGGAAAACTTTTAATGATTTTTTATTTTACAACATTTATTTTAAGAAAATATTTTTAAAAATTTCAAAACATTCCAAAAGATTCCCGACATTTTCAAAAATGAATCTGGAAGATTTTCCAACATTTTTTTTTTTAATTTTGCAGGATTTTAAAAAAGTTTTAGGAGAAATTAGAATCAGTTTAAAAGATATTAAGAATTTTTTTAAAAATTTCAAAAATAATTCAAATTTGAAAAGTTTTCAAATAACTTAAAATAAAACGTAGATTTTTGAAGATTTTGTAATACAATTTTGGATTTTGAAAAGTTTCAAGGATATAACAATTTTTTTAAATATTCCTGGCAATATTTAAAGTGATTCTTTATTTTTTTAAATACATTTTTAAATATTATTTGAAACATTTTTAAGACATTACAAAAGATTTATAAAATTATCAAAAATGAATCCGGAAGATTTCAAGACATTTTTAAGAATAATTGAAGTCATTTAAAAAGATATTTAACAATTTTCGAAGTTTTGAAGAGAATTTTTTTTGCAACTTAAAAAATTTCTCGGAAAGTTAAATATTATTTTTTATTTTAAGACATTTATTTTGAGAGAATGTTTTAAAAAAATTTCAAAACATTCTAAAGGATTTCCAAAATTATGTTTTAAAAAATCTGGAAGCTTTGAGGGTTATTTTGTTTAATTTTGCATATTTTTTCAAAATTTCAGGAAAAATTCGAATCATTTTGAAAGATATTTAGAAGTTTTTAAACCAAATTTTTAATAATAAAAAACTTCAAGCAAAATTTAGGTTTTTGAAGATGGCGAAATAAAATTAAAATTTTTGATAATCTTTCAAATTAAAAAAAATTGCCTTCAAATCGTCCAGATTTCTTTCGACATTATAAAATAGACGACATTTTAATATTATTAATACATGGCAGTTCCCTTTTTATGAAATTTCCGAATCTAAAAAATTCAAAAATTGTAAAATAATAAAAAAATAAATCAAATAAATTAATTTTATTTGATGAATATATTTGTTATTTTACGATCTATTTATTATTTTAACCATTTGTTAATTGTTTAGAATCGGGAATATTCAAATTCCGTAATATTATAAATTGTCACGAATTTCATTATTCAGGAATTTTACATTGTCAGCAACTTTATAATTTCGACAATTTTATTTTTCGGTATTTGGCATTTTTCAGTAAACCCAGTTTTAGAAAAAACAAATTTTGAAATGTTTTTTTAACTTTTCTTCAAGATTTAATTTTTCAAGATAAAAAATCATCTAAAATTTTCCCCGAAATATTAAGAATGAAAAAAAAATCTTTGAACCGACTGAAAATCCTTAAAAAGCTACAAAACTTGATTTTGAAATCTTGAAAAATCTAAGATTTGTTTTAATTTTTTTCAAATGTTCAATTATTTTTGAAATTGTTTCTCAACTTCTGAATATCTTTCAGAATGATTGGCATTTAACTTAAATTTTAAAAATGCTGCAAAATTAAAAAATGGCCTTAAAATCTTGGAGACTCGTTTTCAATAATTTTGACAATCTTTTGAAATGTTTAAAAATCTTTTTAAACATTCTCTTAAAGTAAATTTGTTAATTCTGAAAAAGCTTTTAATTTTTTTGTTCGAAATATCAAAAAAAAAATTTAATTGTTTTGACTTCAAAAATTTAAATTTTGTTTGAAATTTCTTCAAATCATTTTTTTAAGCTTCTAAATATCTTTAAATGATTCGAATTTCTTTGAATCCTGCAAATTAAAAAAAATGCTTAAAAATCTTCCAGATTCTTTTTTGCAAATTTTCGAAAAAGGTTCAAAATTTTATTTCTAAATCTTCAGAAATATGCTTTAAAATCTTCCAGATACTTTTTCGAGAATTTTGGAAATGTTTTGAAATCATTAAAATATTTCCGTGGAATCTTAAAAAAATTTGCTTATTATTTTGAAACCTTTCAAAATTTACACTTTGTTTCAAATTTTTTGAAATCTTTTCGAATTTCAAATTATTTTTGAAATAGTTTTCAAACTTCTAAATATATTTTAAAATAATTCAAATGATTCCTAAACTGTTTTAAAAAGTTGCAAAATTAAAAAATTTGCTCTAAAATCTTCCAGATTCTCTTTTTGTTGGAAAACTTGACTCTTGGTAAAAATTTCATTCATTTTTGGTTCAGGATGCAGCTATTTGGTTGAATGTTCAACTACTTTGTTAAAAAAATTTTTGTTGTTGAAGATTCACCGTTTCAATTGAAAACTCATATTTTTAGTTGAAAATTTAATTATTTCGTTGAAAATTCAACTAATTGGTTTAAAGTTGAACTACTTTGTTAAAAAATGAATATTTTTGGTTGAATATTCTTTTCTTTGTTTGAAATGTAACTATTTTGATTAAACTTCGTTCCTTCTTTTGGGTGAAAATTAACCTTTTTAGTTGAAAATTCAACTATTCCAGTTGTGGTAGACAAGTGATCTTTTTTTTTTATATGAAAATATGTCTTTTTTTGTTTATTTCAACTTTGACATTTTTTGTTGAAACCTTTTTTTTGTTGTTGTAAATTTCACTATTCCATTATTTGTTCAAAATCTGTCTTTTTTGGTTAAAAATTAACTTTTTTAACTGAGAATTCAACTATTCCTGTTTTGGTAGACAATTGATCGTTTTTTAGTTGAAAATACGTCTTTATCGGTTGAATTTAACTGTTTTTTATTTGAAATAAAAAAAATGTGGAAATATACAACCATTACGTTTTTCGATCAAACTTATTATTTTTTGTTTGTTTGAAAATTTCACTATACCATTTGTGGTTCAAAATTTCTCTTTTTTAGTTGAAAATTGAACTATTCTGTTGAAAATTCTTTCTTTTTGTTTAGTTGAAAATTATTTTGATGCAACTTTTTTTTTTTTTTCAAATTAACATTTTTAACTGAAAATTCAACTATTCCAATTTTGGGATACAACTGATCTTTTTTAGTTTAAAATTCGTCTTTTTTGGTTGAATTCAACTGTTTTTCATCTAAATTTTCGACAGCAAAAAATTTGTGGAAATATCAAATTTATTTAAATTTATTTAAATTTATTTAAATTATATAATTAATTAATTAATTAATATAATTTTTTTAAATTTATCAAATTTAACTATTCCATTCATCTCTTTGGTTGAAATGTAACTATTTTGATTAAACTCTTTTTTTTTTGGTTAAATTCAACTGTTTTTTAAATAATATTCAAACAATATTTGTAGAAATATCAACTATGTATTAAATTTTTCGTGATAAACTACTTTTTTTTTTTTTTTTTTTTTGTGAAAATTTCACTATTCTATTTTTGGTTCAAAATTCCTCTTTTTTAGTTGAGAATTCAAATACTTGTTTGAATGTTCAACTACTTTTTCAAAAATGATTTTGTTGTTGTCGTTAAAGATTAATAATTTTATTTGAAAATTCATCTCTTTTGGTCGAAATTTCAATTTTAACTGAAAATTTTACTTTTCGATTTTTCGTTGAAAAATAATCTGTTTCAGTTGAAAATTAAAAAATATGGTTGAAAATTCATGTATTTACTGGAAATTTTATTAATTTTTAGCTCTACTTCATTTGTATTCAAATTATAAAAAAGAAGTTGAAAACGTTGGAAAGTTCAACCGAATAAACCATTCCTACGTGTTAAAAGGTCTGACTGGTTAAACTTAGTAGAAATTATTCGAATTATTTAGCCATTAAGCCGGTCAAATTCTTTTCTTTTCAGGAGTAGAACAGAGTATGCGATTCGTTGACTTGGTGCTGGTTGAAACTGATCCGAAGAGTGGAGAGCTCATTCCGAACAACGAAAAGCAACCAACGAAATGGGGAGACTGGCAGCAAGGTGGACGGGTTACAGACTTTTAAAAACAACGCACTCTTTTTTTTGCAATGTTAGAAATTTGTATTTAAAATAGAAAGAAATGATTGCTAACTACTTATTCCGTAAAACCGTTTCCAAGATTTTCTCTCCAAAATGAACCAATTATAAATCCAACCAAGAGCTCTAAAACACTCTAAAACACGCACGCACACAAAATCTATCTTACACGGCGAACAACATTTATAAATAAATGCAGCAATCCTAGTAAAAGAAAAAATAAACCAAAAATGCGATTCGATACGTGTACATAAAAATATGCCCGAGTCCAATAAAAATCAGTTACTTAAGAAAAAAAATACTTTGCTTGTCATTAAACGAAAAACTTTTGCGCGACTTAGCAGTGACAAAATCAATGTTATAAAAGGAAAAAAACAATGGAATTAATTCTGAGAGCACACAATAAATTGTAGCTTACAAAGTAGTAATATCTCTTCCTTCTTGAATAATATATCTCAGATTAAGAGAAGATAATTTACATGTTACATGTATTTAGCAGCTTCGATGTACATTTACACTCAATTGATAAAACTATCAACTTCACCCGAGGCCCTATGTTCTTCTATGTGCAATAGAAAAAGATCTTTTTCTTCTGGAAAAAATCAATCGCCTTTCTTCCGAGCGCAGATTGTGAAATACTAAAATATAAATACACATCAGTCTTATTCGCGGACGAGCGCGAAAATTTCCGTGTAGCAGCGCCAGACATGAAAAAACTGTGCAACTCCAGTTGTCAACTACAAAGTTTTATTGATGGCCAACACATCGCGCATCATCATGTTCCTCAGAGTCCATAAGGCGTTCACTACGTTTCCATGATTGCCAACTCCATTCCCCAACCATTCCCCTGGCAATTTCGTTATTTCGGGAATCTGTGTATTGTCCGGAGTCGCACTCATCTGCTTGTCCCAGTTTGATATGTAACGATTCTCCACATTTAAGCCCTCGATATACCTGGAAAAAGAGAAAACGTATATGTAATTGTAGTGCTTGCAAAAAAAAACAAAAAACATTTGGTCGCCGTCTACCCTATTTGGGCGATGCCCATTTGGTCGCCGTCTACCCTATTCAGGCGATGTCCAATTGGTCGCCGTCTACCCGTTGGGGCGATGCCCATTTGGTCGCCGTCTACCCGTTGGGGCGATGCCCATTTGGTCGCCGTCTACCCTATTGGGACGATGCCCGTTTGGTCGCCGTCTACCCGTTGGGGCGATGCCCATTTGGTCGCCGTCTACCCATTGGGGCAATGCCCATTTGATCGCCGTCTACCTATTAAGGCGATGCCCATTTGGTCGCCTTCTATCTATTGGGGCGATGCCCATTTGGTCACGATCTACCTATTGGAGCGATGTCCATTTGGTCGCCATCTACCTATTGTGGCGATGCCCATTTGGTCGCCATCTATCCATTGGGGCGATGCCCATTTGATCGCGATCTACCTATTGGAGCGATGTCCATTTGGTCGCCATCTACCTATTTGGGCGACGTCCATTTGGTCGCCGTCTACCTATTGGGGCAAAGTCCATTTGGTTGCCGTCTATCTATTGCGGCGATGCACAGTGGGACATGAGCTTATCAAATTTGACAAAAACTAAAATTTGGTAAAATTTGGTGTAAAAGAACATTTTTATTATCGTACACATATGTTATTGTAGATAGAAACGAAATTTCACGAGCTTTAATTTACAAATAATGTCTCTAGAGTATATCCAAATCGTAGACTCGCTTACAATAAACATTATCAAAAGTTTGCAAAAAAAAGATTAATTTCTTCAATTTGGTATGAAGTTCAATGTTTAAAGGTTTCACAATTCATTACAATCGTTTTTAAAGTACCTGTAGCTAATAAATAACATGTAATATTTGATTCATTACGAATGGAAGAAGAGTTTACATGCACATTTTTCTAGTTTTCAATACTGGACATTTTACAGTTTAAAAGTACCACGAAGTAAAACGTCTTTTTGAAGTTTTCAAGGAATCATTCTTCACGTTAATTATTAAAGCTAGAAATTTGCTGCCACTTTTAGTTTTTAATGAAGTTATGCACATATTTCGAAGCTAATATCAATTTCGTGTTTTTTACGTGATACCATATCGCTATAGATAAATTTTTGAAAAAATTCTCCCCTTGAATTCTTCTAGATGAAGAAGAAATAACTTCAGATGATGAACTTGAAGATAAGTGGATAACTAATAACAAAAAATTACTTCCGCACAAAACGTAGTCTCAATACACGTAATAAGCCAAACAAATTTTAAGTAAATTACTGTATCATGTATATATGTTATTAAAAAAAAAAAATTTCCTCTTGAAAGTTGTACTATAAGCCGAGTCCCAGATTTAATAATGTTCAGTTCCTTTCAGTTTAGTGTAATTGGAAGAGGCGAGGGGACTCACATCAAAAACCACCCAGAAAACGAATTTGATTAAAAAAAAATAATTTATACAAGTTTCGATCGCCATATTGGATCCGCTATTTTAAATTTCGAAGTTTTGATAATGGATATGAAATCCGCGACCCAAAAACCACTAGAAAATAAGTTTTATGAAAAATAAATCATTTAAAAAAAAATTTGTATCCATATTGTATCCGCCATTTTGAATTTCGAATATTGGATGATGGATTTGGAATCAGTGACTAAGAAATCAACTAGAAAATTAGTTTTATAAAAAACAATTAATTTTCTAAAAATTGTGTCGCCATATCGGATCCGCTATTTTAAATTTCGAAGTTTTGATAATATATTTGGAATCAGCGACCCAAAAAACAAGTAGCAAATAAGTTCCATGATTCATGGATATTTTTTTTAGTTATGACCAATTTTGATGTGCTGCTGTCCCACTGTGCAGTCATAAATTTATGTTTTTAGTTTAAAATTCAACTATTCTGTTGAAAAATATTCTTATTTCTTGAAAATTCAACAGATTCGTTAAAAAGTATCCCTCTTAATTGAAAAGCCAACTGTTGAATTGAACTTTTAACCAAACAAAAAATCAATAGTCTGCGAAAAAAAAGAAAAATTTTCTATACAAAAAGACAAATGTTCCCCAAAATAGTAACATTAATCCCTAATGTCCGAAAATAATAATTATCAAAACCTTGAAATATACATAAGACAACAAAATTCCAAAAATTTTTAAAAGTCCATTACATTTCCAGGTTTTCTAGAACTTTTTCAAAATGCCATAACCAGAGTGTATACCTATTGAATGAATTAAAATTTTTACTCTGAAGACTTTCAACTTTGCAGGGCTTAATTTTTGTTTATGGTATCAATTTTTTGCCAAAAAACAACTTCGATTGTTTCTCGCTCCGATGAACTCACGTAGTATTCAAAAGCAGTGCTTTAGCTTCTGGAAGCAGTAATCTCTCACTTTGGGGAAACTGATATCTAAAGCTTCAGATAATTGACCAGTTGGTATGAAAAAAGAATCAATGATATTTGCTCCATGAATCAGAATCTTATGCACTGATGTTGGCACAAAAACCCAATCATATTCCTTTAGAAACAGATCTGCAGTCTCGGCAGCAATCTTATGAAAGCGTTCGCCATAAATCGCTTTCCCGCTAGCTAAGACTGCTTTTGAATACTACGTGAGTTCCTTGGATTGAGAAACAATCGAAGTTGTCAATCGGCAAAAAATTTTCACAGAATGCATTTGTTTATAACAATTGTTTAAGTAATAAATAATTGTTGTGAATTTGCAGAGTATCATAGCAAAGAGACATCGAAAAGACATTCTGAGTTGATTTCATATACAAAAATTGAGCCCATTCATTATAACAAAGTTTGAGCAATTTTCATATTATTTTTACATTATTGAATATACAAGGTTTTAAGATATACCATTTTTATATACCATTTTAATATACCATTTTTAATTGCTGCGTCGGAGTCCTGTACATATTTCCGATAAAACTTAGCATACAATGTAACATTATAACTCTAAAAAATGTGTTTGTACTAAAAATGTTTCTGAATCTCTCGAATTCCGACATTATTCGATTTAACAAGATTAAAAAAATAAAATCTGTGTCACCTTGTGTTTCAAAAATTCCAAATGAATACCAAAGTCGTGAGTTTGATAATTCTTCAAATCTCTGCGTCCAACTTCTGTGCATTTTCCCAACGACTAAAAATCTACAGGAAACCCCTCCTATCAGACACAATGAACTTAACATTTTTGCGGTGGTTTGTCATAAGTACTTGAAAAAAACTTATAAGTCATTCTTAAAAAATTTAAGTTAAAAACAATGCACACCGCGCCAAATGTACAGAAAATAGATTTTTGTCCAAATGTTGAAGCAACATCTTTCATGTAATTTTTATACAAGTATATTAATTGAAAAGTATGTCTAATATTTTCAAAATGTTGTCCTTTTCTGGAACTTTTTGTGAAATAGCAGCATTTTTTACCCATAAATTTGATAGATTTACAATTCTCTTTAGGCGGGTTGTTTTAGCATCTCATAAGCATATAATAAGCAAGGAACTCGACATTTCCTATAAAGCAAAACGACGAAAGATTTTTGCATAAAACTACTGGGGTCGAAAATTAATTCACAATAAATGTCCAAAAGATTCCCTTGCAAGAAAATTCATTGATTTTATTTTAAGGGTCGATTTAACATTCCTAAAATTCCTTTAGCATATAATAAAACTATATTCTTCAAAAAATGTATGCATGCTAAAAAAATGTTTCTTTTTGTTATTTTAAAATTATTCCACATACGAGGTTTCAAAAAAAAACTTTATAGACATGTTTTTAAAAAAAATTCTTTATGTCGACCAAAGTCGTGAGATTGATAATTTCGTAAGAAAATAGTTCGACTTTCTCAGTAGCCATTCAAAAAGTATAAGTGACTCGAGGGGGAGATAACAGGTTTTGTGACGAATTTTAATGTATAGGGGAGGGCTTAACGCGAAATGTGACATCACTCACGAAAAATATCAATGCGAATTCCAATTTTTTGAAATGCTTGAAAAAATGAAAATTAATGATTTTATTTTAAATTCCCGGTCATTTTCAGGTTTCCTTCCAAACAATTATCAAGTTTTCCGGTTTCGAACGAGTTTTAAGGATTTCAAGAAATTGTTAAACATTTTAAAAGATTTCAAATATTTTGATCTGCAATAGGGAATTTTGAAAAAGACTCACAATTCTGAGTTGGAACATCAAATCATTTTTGGTCATAATAATTACAATTCTTATATCAAAAAGAGAATTTTGTAAGAATAGGCTATTTCATTTTTTATTTTTAAGAAATTTTTAAAGAAAAGAGAATCATGAATAAACAAATTCTTAATTTTTTGCAACATAAGTCGTCTTTTCAATCATTGAAATCTTTGGGAAATCTTTGAAGTATTTTGAAATCTTTGTGAATTCGTATAAACCTCTTGAAGTAATTAAAATCTTTGTGAAATCTTGAAAATTCTGTGAAATATTTTGGAATCTTTTTGAATGTTTGTTAACTATTTGAAATCCTTGATATCTTTCAAATCTTGGTGAAATTTTTTGAAAGATTTGAAATTTTTTTAATCTTTGTGAAATCTTTTGTGTTCGTTTGAAATCATTGAAATCTGTTGAAATATTCTTAAATTTGTTGAAACCTTTTGAAATAGTTTAACATCTTTGAAATATTTGTGAAATGTACACCTTAATATTCGCTACAATTAATTTTTTTTAATATTCATGATATAAATAGTTTTTTTAAAGGAAATTAGGCGATACGTATTTTCCCGATTGATTTTGATATTTGTTATTGTTTTATTTTGAAAACGGCCGAAAAATTTGAAAAAACGTTAAGAATGACCAAAATGGCGGCGGTTTTTCTGAAAATATAAAAAAATTATTTTCTCAAAAGAATCAAACTAATATTTTTGCCAATTGTTTGTTGAATTTGTATTTTTATTAAGAAGATATGCTGTAATCTTTATATCGAATGAATTTACGAGAAAAATTCAAAAATTAGATTGTTACGAAGAAAAAATCTCCCGGCCTCAAAAATAGTTTGGCCCGCATAAACCTGATATGAAATCTTTCTTATACTATAAGAAGAAATTGTAACAAAATATGGGTAAAAATAAAAGGAATAGGGTTTTCCAGAAAATATTTTTTCTTTTTTTTTCATCAAAATTTGAAAACATGAATAAAAGAATGTCTGGAAACACCCTCCTTTTTTATTTTAAGCCATATTCAGCTTTAAGTATTAGCTTTATATGGGCTCAAATTAAATGATGATATTAAATATTCTAATGTTCAAAGGGCCCGTTCAAAAACTATGTCACGCTTTTTTGAAAACTTTTTTCCACTTCTATATTGGCTTAAACTAATTGTTTTGACCTAATTCATGTCTCTATAGAAAATGATGGTAAAATCCGCTGTATGAGTCGTACTTTTTATAAATTACATAGTAGGATAATAGAATATGAACTGAACCATCATCCCAAAACCATCTTTTACATACCAATCCGATCATCAAGTTCTATTTTGAAATAGAAAATAATCCACTGTATGAGTCATACGTACCTGGAACACAAAATAATAGTACACCTTAGTATTGAGTACAGTAATCATTTTTATGTAGCGCAGGCATGATCTACGTGTCTTGTCAGCCCATGATACTCCTAGGAGTATTATGGGCTCATGATTGTACTGCGCGCATGCGCATTCGCAGTCGACCGTGTACGATCATAGCCGCGTGTAATTTTACATCCATCATATAAAGCACATTTTTAATAGTATATTTAATTCCTTCTTAAAATCATTCAGATAAGGACCACACCTTATCTCCTAGCTTGTATTTAATAGAATTCCCAATCTCTTTCAAAGTCGCGTGAGATAAATAATTTCAAAAAATACTGCATCGAAGTTTTGTGCGTCTTTTTGAATAAATTCAGTACATCAAATAAGATAACGACTGACTTGAACACTCTACTCAAAATCTATCATATTTATTATTAAAACTGCAAAAAAATTAACTAAGTATTTACCAAACAATACTCTCTATTTACAGATGATGAATTTCTTTCTTGGTACTCTACTGTTCACCCTAGCGATTTTCTTTAATTCTGTTGGTAATTATCATACTATATCACATTTATAATTTTAAGTTTGCATTTTCAATCGCAGTATACTTATATATATTTTAAAATTTTCTTCATTTCATCTTTGGCCTCTTAGGCTCAGGATCCTCAAGACTCTGAACATTTTTAAGATCATCAACGTTTTTTCCATGTGTACATTTAAATTTGAAAACAGTTCTTTGAGAGTATAAACTATGCAATTTATTTATTTTCATTAAAAATTCTACTATTTGGTTGAAGATTGAGCAATTTTGTTGAAAATTAGTTTTTTCTTTTAGTTGGATATTATTTTTTGGACTGAAAATTTGACTATTCTATTTAGGATTTATAATTGATCGATTTTAGTTTAACATTCGACTATTACATTTTTTATTGAGTATTCATATTTTGTTGTCGAATATTTAACTACTTGGTCGAAAGTTGAACTACTATGTAAAATTTTTTTTTTAAATCAAAGAAACATCTCTTTGGTTGAAAATTTAACTATTGTGTTGAAAAGTGTTTTTTTTGTGGGAAATTAATTTTTGTGACTGGCAATTTAACTTGTACATTATTAATTCAAAATTGATCGTCTATAGATGCAAGTTCTACAATTTTTTTGAAAATTGATAAATTAATACCAATTACTACATATTTGGTTGAATTTTAAACATCGGTTAAAAATTCAAGTATATTCTAGAAAATTCGCTATTTTCAAATTAAAATTAAATTTTCTTTTTTGGTTCAAATATAAACTATGGCATTTTAATTCAATTAATAATAATTGAATTAACTTTTTTTAAATCAAAATATCAATTACTTGATCGAAAATTAAATTTTATTGTTAAAAATTAATTTTTTTGTTGAAGATTCAATCATTTAGTTGAAAATTTAATACTTTTGTTTAATGTGCAACCATTTTTTTGAAAATTTAATTCCTTTGTGTAAAATGCATGTATTTAGCTTTCGGATTGAAAACTCAACTATTTTGTTGAAAGTTGATTTTCTTTATTAGATTTTTTTTTGTATATTCAGAATTTTCTTTGCAAATTTGATTATTTTTGAAAAATTTAATAATTTCGTGGAAAATTTAACCGTTTAGTGGAATATTTGTCTTTGTAAATAGGAAATTATTCCTTTGGATTGAAATATAATGATTGAAAAATTAATCTAATTTTTTCAAAATGCTATTCACAATAAATGTCCAAAACATTCCCTTGCATGAAAAGTCATTGATTCTATTTTAAGGGTCGATTTAACATTCCTAAAATTCCTTTAGCATATAATAAAACTATATTCATCAAACAAATGTATGGATTCTAAAAAATGTTTCTTTTTGTTAACTTAAAATTATTCCACATACGAGGTTTCAAAAAATAAGAACTTTATAGAGATGTTTTTAAAAACAATTCTCAATCTCGACCAAAGTCGTGAGGTTGATAATTTTGAAAATTGCTGCGCCGGAATTCTGTGTACATTTCTGATAAATCTTATCACACAATGAAACATAATACCACTAAAAAATGTATTCGTATTCACAATATTTATGAATCTCTCAAATTTTTAACAAAATAGTGAAATTTTCAACCAAATAATCGAATTTTACACCAAATAGTAGAATTTTTATTCAAAAGAGATGAATTTTGAACCAACTAAATAATTAGTATTCTTTTTAGTTGAAAAAACTTTCGTGAGAAAATAATTCGACTTTCTCAGTTGCCATTTAAAAACTATAAGTAACACTGTATGAAAAAATGAAAATTAATGATTTTATTTTAAATCCAAGGCCATTTCCAGGTTTTCTTACAAACAATTATCAATTTTTCCGTTTTCGAACCATTTTTAAAGATTTCAAAAATTTTTTTAACATTTTAAAAGATTTCAAATATTTTTGATCTGCAACAGGGAATTTTGGAAAAGACTTGAAATTGTAAGTTGGAGCATCAAATCATTTTTGGTCATAATAAGTACGATTCTGATTTAGAAAAGGGAATTTAATAAGAATATTCTAATTTTTTCTTTGATGAGGGATTTTTTCAAGTTTCTCCCTGGTGGAAATTAAAAAAAAAGTCTCCAGCAATTCTTAGGAACGAAATTCAATGTCTTTTACAGGTTTTCCAGGACCAGAATTCAAGTTTTTCCAGATCTCGTTCTTTTCATCAAATAATGAAATAGCCGTTTGTTACAGATGTAAAAAAAAAAGTTATTTCATTTTTATTGGCCAGCAATTTTGGAAGAAAACAGAATCATGAATAAACCCATTCTTAATTTTTGCGAACATAAGTCGTCTTTGAAATTATTGAAATCTTTGTGAATTCGTTGAAATCTCTCGAAGCACTTAAAATCTTTGTGAAATCTTACAAATTCTGTGAAATATTTTGGAATCTTTTTAAATTTGTCTAAAATATATGAAATTCTTGAAATTTTTAAAATCTTAGTGAAATTTTTTGAAATATTTGAAATATTTGTGAAATGTACACGTTAGTATCCAGAAAAAAATTATTTTCAATGTTCATGATATAAATCTAAACTTAATTTATTAAGATAGTCATTTAAAATTTGGCCCTGACTATTATTACGAAATTTTCCGTAACATTAGTATACCCTATAATCTTATTGACTAACTTTTTAGGGTGTCCAACCAAATTTTGAAGAAATTTCCATGAAAATTCCAGGTATTTCCAGGGATCTATAGATTTTTCCAGACATACTTTTTCTTAATAAGGTGCCAATTAAGTATACGTAATTACATTTATTTACACTTTTTTTAATTGCTTGAAACAATGAAAATTAGTGATTCTATTTCACAAGTAGAGCATGCGCACTAAATTAATAGAACATAGTAAAAAATCTAACTATTATTCTTTATATGCATACATTCATCATACATTCATTATTATTTAAAGTTAATTCTTTTCAATCAGAAAGACCAGTATTACACTGCCCCTTTAGAATTCATCTAATTTGATTTAAAAAATAAACTAGTTGATTCTTGATTTGGTTGCTAATTGACCGTTTTTAGTTGAAATTTTATGTATTTTGTTGTAGATTCGTCCTTTTTAATATAAAATTATTTTTTTTATCAAAAATTCAACTACTTGGTTAAAAGTTCAAATAAAATTCCTACCAAACTTGCTAGTATGAAATTTTTTTTAGCTGCTGTGTACGAGCTCTGTGCCTTCTTTCGATAAAATTTAATATACAGTAAAACTATATACCTTTGAAAATGTATGCGTTTTTGGTTGCATTTCTATTCGTTTTACTTTATTGTCTCATTTTGAAATCGGCCGGAAAATGTAAAAAAAACTTTAAGAATGACCAAAATGGCGGCGGTTTTTCTGAAAATATTAAAAATTGATTTTCTCAAAAGAATCAAACTTATATTTTTGCAAATTTTGGGTTGAATTTTTACTTTCATACAGAAGATATCCTGTGAGTTTTATGCCGAATAAATTGCTTCAGTGGACAGGAGAATTTTTGTCAGAAAATCGAATTTTCAACTTTTTCTCGCAAACAATCACAGATACGGAAAAATGTTTACATAAATGTTTGCATGTCTAAAAAAGTTCTATGAAAAACACTTCGTGCTTTTTTGTGACATCTTGCGGCATTTACGTGAAAAATTCAAAAATTAGATTTTTACGAAAAAAAATTCTCCCGGCCTCAAAAATAGTTTGGCCCGCATAAAGCTGATATGATATCTTTCTTATACTATAAGAAAAAATTCTAAAAAAATTGATGATATGAAATATTGTAATATTCGAAGGGCCCGTTCAAAAACTACGTCACGCTTTTAAAACTTTTTTCCACATCTCCCTTTCTTCATCAAATTTATCTCGGTAAATATACAATATTTCAGAAAATTTTTTAGACAAAATTTGTAGACTTAATTTTTAAAACTTGATTTCTTTTGTTGAAAATTAAACTACCTAATGAATGATAGAAGATGCTCATCGACCCAGCAACGCTAATTAACGTGTCGCTAATTAACATGTTGTTGATGCGACGTTAAACATCTAAAAACAAAAATTTATTATCATTGAGTCAAATTAATTGTAGCAAAGAAAATAATCGATATTCCTATTATTTTTTTATTTAACAAAATTTTTAAAAGCCTGAAAGTTACTTATTTTCTAACTGAAAGATCCCGGGGCATAAGGGCGTAAGTGCCAAATTTCGGAAATGCGTATTATTGTCTCAAACAAACAAAATATTTGCATCGTGAATAATGTAAAATACAATAGACGAATTGTGAAATATGTTTCACTTTCGAGCAATGACTCGTTGATACCTTATGTAGGTGGAGCTTACCATATTTTTCCGTCATTCTTTCAACAAAGTTTCAAATGTTTCTAATCTTGTTTTTAAATTTCTTGACATGTAATAAACATATTCGTTTTTCTCATAACTCTGCAATCTGAAAAATGAGCTTAGTAATTTAGAAGGTCCAATCGCATAGCGACCTAATATATATAAACTGCAACATTTACATGAACATTCATTAGTTACACCCATCTTGGCAATTTTTCTTGAACCAAATTTTAAACATATATATAACACATCCCATAAAATTCTTTGATATTCCTTAAAACTTAATTACACTTAAAGTATCTACAATTCGGTGACATCCGGAAATACAGGTTTATTATTCGAACAACATTTTGGAGGTGCGTTATTAAAGAAAATGTGAAAAAAAAACTGAAATAATAACTTAAATTTTACCTGCAAAACGCTTGATTGTTAGTTCATTCCCACGTAAGAATATACTTTAAAATGATAAACAGTTTTTGTATAACCTTGTAATCGGTTAATACAAAATTTATTTTCTTCGAGTAAAGTTAGTTGTAGCAACGTAAATAATCGAAATTCCCATTTTTTTAAAAATAATTTTATGTTACCTAAAAGTTACTTGTTTTATTAATTGAAGGGTCCCGGAGCATAAGGGTATAAGTGCCAAATTTCGGGAATTCATTTTATTGGCTTAAACTAATGATTTTGACCTAACTCATGTCTCTGTAGATTGTAGAAGATTGTGGTCAAATCCGCTGTATGAGTCGTATTTTTTTATAAATTGCATAATAGGATAATAGAATGTAAACTGAAAAGTTTTCATGGACGCTCATTATTTACACACATCTCAATGACTTTTCTTAAACCTATTAAATAAGCTCTTCGCCTGGGATGCTTGCTGAAGAGATTAATCATCGTCCAGGGTCGGCGCAGTTTTGTGGAGTGAACGTGTTATTTAAATAAATAACATAGAAATTCTACATTGACCTAAAAATCTATACTCCCTTGCCTCTCTTATACCGCCTTGTACAATTCCCTTCATCATTTTTCTCATATAAATTCCCTGATCCACGACGAGCCCGAATGAGTCAAGTTTACCCCGAAAGTGAAATGGCCTAATGGTATAATAATAATAAGTATATATACATATATATAACTAAAAAATAAGGTTAACAACCACCGCAGGGTCCAACTGGGGGTAACTGCCATCTAAAAATGACACCAGCAGTCGCATGGGTTTCTGCTGAATATGGTTACAATAATTAATAAGCAGTCGCGGACAATTGTCCAGGGATGGTCCCGAAGGAGTAACCCCTAAGCGGAGGCGTAGCAACCGTGCCGAAAGCTGAATGGCACCTGGGTGAGGTGTCTTAAACGGTGACTCT
>JAABKJ010002272.1:0-28433 GCA_011634705.1 Andricus grossulariae
ATATAATTTCAACCAAAGGGATGAATTTAAAAAAATTAATTTTCACAAGAAAATCGAATGTTTAACAAAGTAGTTGAATTTTCTACCAAATATATGAATTTTCAAACAAATAATTAAATTTTCATGTAAAAAGATTAATTATGTACCAAAAAAAAATGGTTTTCAACTAAAAAAGAAATTTACAATAAAAAATGGTAAAGTTGAATTGTCAACCAAGAATATGAATTTTCAACTAAAAAAGAAATTTACCAACAAAATTAAGCAGTTACATTTTCAGTTGAAAAAATTAATCTTCACAAACAAAATCAATGTTTCACAAAATAGTTGAATTTTCTACAAAATACATGAATTTTCAAACAAATAGTGAAATTTTCAAGCAAAAAGATTAACTTTCTACCAAAAAAAGATGATTTTTTTAACAAAATAGTTCAGTTTTCAACCAAAAAGATGAATTTTCAAGCAAACATCTTTATTTTCTACCAGAAAAACAAACCTGAATTTTTAAGTGAAAAAAAAAATTCAACAAAAAATCGACTAGTTAAATTTTCAGTTAAAAAATTAATTTTCAACAACAAAAAAAGACGAGTTTTCTACAATATACTTAAATTTTTACCAAAATAGTGGAGTTTTTAACCTAAATCATGGTTTATCAACGAAGAGCATTAATTTTCGAACAGAAACAGACGAATATTCAACTAAAAAACATTAATTTTCAACTAAAATTAGAATAGGTCAATTTTAAGTTAAGGAAATTGATTTCCAGAAAGAAAAAACAACGAAGTCTGTAGAAATTAGTTGAAAATCATTTGGATTACCTATATAAATAACTCCCAATCATCTGCATTATCCTGGATTACAAGTAGATTACTCTGGATTACCTCTGATTACAAGTGGATTGAGCCAAAAAATTTAAATAATTCATTAAAATTAAATTAAATTATCAAACATTAAAAAATCACTCGCATTAAACTTGATTCCATTTAAAATTTTGTCATCTTTGAAAAATTTTACCTTATCTAACATTGTTTGATTTGGAACGTTTTCAATTAATAAATATTCCATTTTTTTTTTTAATTTTAAACGATTTTAGTTTGTAATTATTCATTATTAATTATTGTTTTAACCATTTTTGAAACTTTATATTTAAATTTTTTTCAATAATGGGTTTTTAAATTGTTTATATTTTTAGTGTTAGGACATAAAAATCCAGAAACGTGAACAACTGAACGCGCGCTTATCACGCGTAGATTAACTGCTAGTTTTTAAATAAAATCCTTAGAAAATAAAGAATAGTGAAAAAATTATACAATTGCACTACTTCCAAGCAGTAGGCTTTAAAATTAAACAAATTAATATTCAAGACTTTAGAAATCTTCAAAATTTGGTATTTGATATTAAATTTGGCAAAAATTACCCATTCTTTCTAGTAATTAAGATTCTAATTCTATAAATTTAATCTTAATGGTAAATTTTTTAAATTAAAACATTTGAAACTGAAAGGGTGAATTTTCCAAATTAAAACATTTGGAACTGAAAGTTTTCAGATTTGAATCATTCCAAATTGAGTAATTCAAATTCTAGCCCCTTCTCTGTTGAGATTTCTGTTAAATTGAAACCGTATTCTTTCTCAAAGTTAAAATTAAAAATTCGTTTTTTCAATCTTTCGAATTAAAACTGCTTCAATTCTTTAATTGAATCTGAATTTTTTTATTCAAAATTATTCATTTTTTAAGGTTTCCATCTCAACATTTTTATAATTATTTAATTTTGAACGTTTGTAATTTTAATCAAATGTTTCATTCGCATGTTAGTGAGCCAAATTGCAAATTGTGTACTTTTTCAGGCTTCAAATTAAGAAATCGTAATTTTTAAGTGCATAAAATTGATATGTAAACTCATAAAAATTCTCTAAATTGCAATTATTCAACTTAAAATTGTTCAACTCTGAAAATCTTACATTTTCAATTATTTAAATTTGCAATCGTGGAAGTTTAATTTAATTCATAAGCGGTCAACTCCGAACATTAAAGAAAAATCGAATTTTTAAATTTCGAATACTTTCAAATATAATTTTTTCAGTTTAGAAGACTAAATTTTCAAGTAGCGTTTTTAATATAAAATTCTTTACTCTTGGAAATATTTAATTTTTAAATTGTGCGACGCTTCCAATTTTAAAATGTTTAATTTCGAATCGTTTAACATTCGTTGATAACAAATTGGAACTTTCAATTTCTCTCATTTATTTCCATGTGAAGACTACAAACGTGTAGTAAGTTTGATTTTTATCAAAGAATAGGAAGTGAAGCGAGACCTGGACTCTGCAGGAAAATATCTTTTTAGGTTGTATGGTGTATTTTGTATTATGTCCATCGATTGGATGTAATTTTCTATTGATGTTCAACTTTGTCAAACCTAAATTTTCCGCCTCTTTAGTTTTCTAATGTCATAAGTTTCTTTCACATGCGAAAAATTGTTCACAGTACGTTAAATATGAAATAAGAAATAAGAAAGGTCAAAAGAGTCCTTTTTATCCCCAGTTGGTTTGATTTATGACAGCTCCTTTTAAGCCCAGTGTTATGCGTCTTATTGTGAACCATACCCACGCATAAAAGTTTTCAGTAGTTCGGATATAAAACCTAAAAATGCATTGTAACATGTCATCGTTAACTAAAAAATGTCAAAAAGAAGGTGCAGCGTATCCTTAATGCTTGCAATAAAATCTTTTGTGTGGTTTCCACAAAGAGATAAAAGTCAAAGGAGCTTTCATGCAGAAGTCGTGTAAAATTAGCTGAACAAAAAGAATTATTCCATTATTTTTCCATATTAGTATACTAATTTACACTAAAATAGTTATACAATTTTTAAACCCCTCTTTCATCATTGACAACAATAGTTCTGTCTTGCCCCCCCCCAACCCGAAAATTGACGTAGCCAAAAATTCTCTTAAAACAGGGGAAATGGGGTGGTTTTTCATAAAAAGAGGAGAATGATAGGAGAATGGATTATTTCAAATTAAATTAATCTACAGGTACCATATTGAATTCAATAGGCTTAAGATTTGAACTCGAAATATATTGCATTTTCAACGAAATAGTCGAATTTCCAACTAACAAAAGTTTTCTACCAAAAGAGATGAATTTTTAATCCAAAATAAAGATTTTTCAGCAACAACGAAATTCAATTTTTAACATGCAGTTGCATTAACAACCAAATAGTTTAACTTTCAAGCAAAAAAATTGCAATAAAATAGTTTAAAATTTAAACAAAAAGTTCAGTTTTTAAGCCAACAAGACAATTTTTTTCGAAAACAGTTGAATTTTAAATAAAAATGTTCATTTTCAACCAAGAAAGATGAATTTTTAGCCAAGATGACTTTTCTTCCATAAAAGATGAATTTTCAATCCAAAAGGGAAAGTTTCTAACAAAACAATTTAATTTTCAACCAAAAAAGATGAATTGATTAAAGTAGTTGAATTTTCAACCTAAAAATATGCAATTTTAAACCAAATGGTCAAATTTTCAAACTAAAAAAAATTCATCCAAAAAACAGTTGAATTTTTAACCGAAAAAGACGATTTTTTTAAGATAGTTTAATTTTCAACCCGAAAGGTTGAATTTTCAATAAAAAAAGTTCATGTTCGACCAAGAAAGACGACCTTTTTACCATAAAAGATACATTTTCTACCTAAAGATGAACTTTCAACCAGTTGAATTAAACGAAAAAGAAACGAATTCTCAACAAAATAGTTCAATCCTCCACAAAATAGATGAATTTTCAACTAAAAAGGAAATTTTTTTCCAAAGATTGAATCGTCAAATTTTCAGTTTAGATAATTAATTTTCAACAACAAAAAACCAATTTTCAACCAAAAAGACTAATTTTCTACCAAGAAGATTAATTCGGTACACGTTGCCACGGTCTTATTTTAAACTTATTTTACGGAAAGTCAAATATATAAAATACATGAGTTTTCAACTTAAAAAGATAACTTTCTAAACCACAAATGAAATGATTAAATTTTTAGTTAAAACAAATAATTTTCAACAAAGAAAAAAGGACTTTTCAACAAAATAGTTGAATCTTCAACCGTGCAAATGTTAATAATAAATTTAATTTTCAACTTGGAAAAACGATTGTTCAATAAAAAAAAAAGAAGAGTTTTCTACCAAAAAGACCAATTTTGAACAAAAAAATACATGAATTTTAAATTGAAAGAATATCAATTTGCAAACAACAATGAAATATTTACATTGCCAGTTAAAAAAAATTATTTTTTACACCAAAAAATGATTTTTTAACCAAATAGTTGAATTTTCACCTGATAAAGATAATTTTTTTTCTAATTTTTAACTAATTTTCTACCAAGGAAATGGATATCCGTCAAAGAAGATTAATTTTCTACTAAAAAAGATACTTTTGCAAAAAAAAGACACATGAATTTTCGCCCAAATATTAGAATTCTTAAAGTAATTTCCACCTAATAGTTAAATTTTCAACCAAAGAAATAAATTGTCAACCAAAAGAGATGAGATGTCAAGGAAAAGTATAATAGTTGATATTTCAACCAAAAAATATTGTTATTTTAAGCCCAAATCAGTTAAATTCAACAACAAAAATACAACTTTTCGACAAAATAGTTGAATCCTTAACCAAATAAATCTTGAATTTTTAGCCAAATAAATTAATTTTTAACTGAAATGGTGAATCTCCAACCGAAGAAATGAATTTTCTACCAAAAAAGAATAATTTTTAACAAAATACATGAGTTTTCAACTAACAAAGATAAATTTGCAAAAGACAATGATTGTTTCACTAAAATAATTAATCATCCAACAAAAAATGAATTTTCAACCAAATAAATGAATTTTCAACCCAAAAGATGAATTTTCTACCAAGAAAGACAAACTTTGAACAACATTCAGGCATTTTTAACCATAAAAGAACAATTTTTATCCAAAAATAGAATAGTCATATTTTTAGTTAGAAAAATAAATTTTCAGCAAAAAAAAGAAACGAATTTGTAACAAAATAATATCACTTTTAACCAAAAAAATACAGTTTTGAATAAAAAGATAAAGTTTCTACTAATGTGATTACTTTTTTTTTTCTACATTTCCAACTTGGAATGGAAGAGTTAAAGTTTTAGTAAAAAAATTCATTTTCAACCATAAAAATTCAACAGAATATTAAATTTTCAACAACAAAAAAAGATCAATTTTCAGTTGAACAAATTAATTTTCAATTAAAAAAAACTAGTTTTCAAATAAGGAAATGAATCTTCACCCAAAAAGCTAAATGTCCAGCCTAGAACATTAATTGTCTACTAAAAAAGATAAATTTTTAACAAAATAAATGAATTTTCACCCAAATATTTGAATTTTTAAAGAATTATTCCACCTAATAGTTAAATTTTAAATACAAAAAGGTGAATTCTCAACGAAAAATGTAATAGTTAATACTTTGACTAAAACATATTTTTGTTTTAAATTACAAAACAGAAAAGATGCAATTTCTACGAAAATGGATGATGAATTTTCAAATTAAAAAGACGAATTTTCAACAAAACAGTTGAGTTCTCAACCAACAAGAATGAATTTTGAAAAAATTATTGAATTTTCAAAAGAATCATAAAATTAACTTGAATTTCAGTTTATTGAAAATTCTTGTCAGGTTTTCCTTGACATTCCCTGATTTTTCCTAACCAGTTATAAACTTCCTGACTTTTTGGAATTCCCTGACCAGTGGCAACCCTACAAAATCGTTCTTACATAATTAATGGACGTTCCCTCCAAAGTTTCATATTTTTCAAACATCATATTTCATTTTCAAAAAAAGAAAGTGGATAAAGTGAGATGGGCCAATTTCCTTTAATTTTTTCCGGAATAAATCCAGCATGAAATCGAAACCTTCAGTAGCCAAAACCCTTTAGTATAGAAATATAGATCTCGCTAAGGCTACCGCATTATTGAAAGAAAAAAAGGGCTCACATATACCTGTGAACTTAAAGGCCCTGGAGCAGATTACTTCACCTTTCATCTCTCATTCACGAATGTGAGATCCCTTTTATTATCGTAACAATATAGCCACACAGAAAGCAATAAAGTGTCATGTTTGCCTTTATTGAATTTTATGAAATTCTTTCATCTTCTCTAATTTTATTCACTCCATTAGACCATTTCATCGAAATTCTAAGAGCCATACATTCGTGGAAGTGAAAGTGATTTCTGAAAGCCTCAAAGTTTCGGAACTTTCAAATTAGGTTGTCTGTATAACATTTAGCTTGGGTAAAAATTCTACTATTCGGTTCAAAATTTAATTATTTTGTTGAAAATGTATTTATTTCGTTGAGAAGTCATCTTTTTTGGTCAAGAATTCAACTTCTAGGTTGAAAGTTGAACTACTTTGTCAAAAATTCATTTTTTTGGTTGAAGATTTATCTGTTTCGTTGAAAATTTAACTATGTAAACCATTGTTAGAAATGTAATCTTTTGGGTTAACCTTATTTGTTGAAAATTAATTTTTTGTTGATGCTAAAGATTCATCATTTTATTTGCAAATTCATCTCTTCTGTTGAAAATGTGAGTATTTTGTTGAACATTCGTCTTCTTTGGCTTTAAAATTCAACAGATTGGTAGTAGTTGTCAACTGTCTGGTTGGGAATGAATCTGTATTGGTTGTAGATTAAACTGTTTTGTTCAAAATTCATTTTTTTGCTTTTTAAAAATGAAATACTTTGTTTAAAGTTTAACTGCTTTTTAAAAAATTTCTACAAATTATTGTTTTTTACAAAGTCTTCTTTGGTTGAAAATTCAACTATTATGTTGTAAGTTGAACTACTTTGTTAAAAATTCATCTTTTTTGTTGAAGATTTATTCCTTTCGTTGAAAATGTACCTATTCCATTTTTACAAAATTAATCTTCGTGAAAAAGAATCATTATTTTGGTTTTGAAGAAATTTGAAAATTCCATTTCTGGTTTAAAGAAATCCTTTTTAGTTGGAAATTCATCTTTTTTGGTTGAAAATTCAACTACTCTGTTGAAAATTCAACTATTCTGTTGAAAATGCAATATATTTTGACTTGAAATCTTAGGAATCAAAAGATTTTCATATTGAATTCAGCATGCGGTATTAATATTAATTTTATTCAAGAAAATGGAGAATTTTTGAAATTTTTTATTTTTCGTTTATAAGTAAAATTTGGTTTAAATCAATGAATTAGCAACATAATAAGAATCGAATTTGTTCCTTCTGATAAGATAAATCGACTGATGTAGTAGAAACAATCTATGATCAAATGAAGTTATGATATGTACATATTTGTAAATTGTTCTGATCTTTAAAAGAAGAAAATTCTCAATGTTTGAAATACCAAGATTTTAATTATAAAATTAATTCGTTTTGATTAAATAAATCTATTGAACTATATGAAAACCTTCTAGAAATATGAACAATGAAAAAATAAACGATAAATAATAATAATAAGCAATAATAAAGAACAAATAATAAACAATAAATAATTGAAATTTCTATCGCCTGGCTCAATACTTTTTAAACAATTATTCATCCGGGAATCATCTGTAACATAAAAACGATTGTAAAATCTTGAAAATTAATGAAGATATTGAAATTAACATTTTTTAATTAAAAAATAAAACAAATGACTGCACTTTTGGTTGTAAAACTGGAAACCTTTCATAATGTTTAGTAATTTGTGAATTTGAGAAAATAAAAATATTTTCAATTTAAAAAATCTACCATTCAAATTCTACAATTTTGATGAGTTACAATTGAATTTTAAAATCGTATAAATTATAATTCCTGAATTCTTATGATTTACAATTTTAGATGAGTCAAGGTTTTCAATTTAAATCTTCCCTCTGAAAGGAATTTCGAATGTAAATCATCAAAATTACAGAATTTTCAATTTTAAAACTTTAAACGTACAAAATTTTCAGTTCCAAATTTAAAAAATGAAATTTTCAAATTCCTAAATTTTTATGATTCTGAAAATCAAAAGTCAAGTTTGCAATTATAAACCTTCAAAATTAATGAAGTTTCGAATGTCAAGCATGAAAATGACAGAATTTCTAATTGTAAAGCTTAAAACTTGCATAATTTTAAATTGTAAGCTGTCAAAGTTAAAACTCTTTAATTTTAAAGATGCATAAATACACATTCTTAAATTTGGATGATTTTCAAGATCAAAAGTCAAGTTTTCAATTCTAAACTTTCCAAATTGAAGAAATTTCAAATATTAATTATGAAATGTACAGCATTTTTCATTGTAAATCTCAAAACTTTCATCATATTTAATAAATTGTAAATTTAAAAAATTAAAAACTCTTAAATTGAAAAAACCTACAATTCAAAGTTCTACAATATCGAAGAGATAAAATTAAATTTTATGAATGTATAAATGAAAATGCTTAAATTTTGATGATCAAATGTCAAGTTTTTAATTTTGAATCATCCAAATTATAGAAATTTCGTAAGCAAATCAACCAAATCATCAAAATTGTAGAATTTTTTAATGTAAAACTTAAAAATTGCAAACATTTTAGTTGCAAATTTTGAAAATGAACCATTTTTCACTTTTATAGGTGTATGAATGAAAATTCCAATATTTTGTTGATTTTAAAAATCAAAAGTCAAGATTTCGATCCTAAATCTTCCAAATTAAAGAAATTTAGAATGTAAAGAAAGAAAATTATAGAATTTCTAATTACAAAACTTAGAACTTGCATAATTGTTTATTGTAAACTGTCAAAATTAAATCTCTACAATTTTAAAGATACATGAATACAAATTCTTAAATTTGGATGATTTTTAAGATCGAAAGTTTAGTTTTCAATTCTTAATCTTCCAAATTGAAGAAATTGCCCATGTAAATCATGAAATTTTCAGAATTTTTAATTGTAAAACATGAAACTTGCATAATTTTTAATTCTGAATTTTAAAAATAACCAACTCTTCAATTCTAAAAATATAAAATTCAAATTTTTACATTTTTGAAGAGTTACAATTGAATTTTATAGATGCATAAATGAAAATTTTTAAATTTTCAACATTTTTTTTAATCAAAAGTGAAGTTTTGAGTTTTAAATCTTCCAAGATAAAGGGATTTCGTATGTGAATCATGAAAATTAGAGAATTTTAATTTGTACAACTTAAAATTTGCAAAATTTATAATTGCAAATTTTCAAAATTAAAAGCTTTTCAATTGTAAATATTAACAATTCAAAGTTCTACAATTTTGAAGAGTTATAGTTCAAAATTTTTTTAAATTGAAACAATAGAATGACAAATGATTCCATTTTAAAGATTTATATTTTATTAAAGGTATGTAAATTGGCACGTTTTTTTTAAATACATAGTTCAATTTCAAAGATTTACAATTAAAAAATGTTTAAATGTTTAAATTAAAAATTTCAATTCATTTAATTTTACACATTTGCCATTGAAAATTCTTGAATTGGAAACAATAAAATATACAGCGTTGATTTATTTTTCGTAAATTCTTATAATTTATTTTGGATCTATCACGATTAGAATATGATAATTTAATTGAAACAAAACAATACCTATTTAATTGCAACAACTTTAAGTGCGGTAACAATATTGTATAAGATGTCAAACTGACGTATACTAATAGACTGCCAATCATATGGTAGAAAAAAAATTAAGCTACACATTATTAAAAGAATATGGTGAAATAATATAAAGAAAAATAAATATCTTATCCAAATAATCAAATAAATTCAGTACTTTCTAAAATGTATTGTTCCTAGAAGTACTGACCATAAAAAATGAAATTGAAGGACATATTACTTAAGCTTTTAATAATCAGCAAACTTAATGCTCACGATTTTATAAATAAATTTTGTTTATGAAATTGTCTACAACTTTATACGTACCGAAAAAGTTTGGATATTTGTACCAAAATTTCGATACAAATAGCCCCTTTTCCAGCGATATACACTGTTGGAAATGTTTAAAAATTTCGACACATTTAGGATACTGAAGTAACTGAAATTTGCGAAATTAGGTTGCTGAAAATAAAATATAGTAACTTTTATAGTAAATTTACTAAATTTTTATTAACATTCAGAGTAACAGAAATATAAGTTATCGTGAGCGAAACAATTACACAGATAGCAACTGCGCACTCGCTTCTCGATCGCGTTCGAAGCGGACAAAGCATGGTGTTTGTGGTCATGGGCGGTGAAGAACTGCAAATGACTGTGTTGAATTATAACGAGGTAGTTAACCTATTTTTTCCGATATTGAATGACCTCAAGCGTGAAAAGGATTCGATATTCGGACGAGAAGAAAAAACTGAAAAAAGTCTTGAAATCGCGATTAAAGACAACCTAGAAGCTCAGTTGATGAGCGAATCGTCTTTGCAATAAAATATTTACAAGATACTGCGATCACTTGGCTTGTAATTGTACTTCTAAACAGGTACATCAGGACCGCAAGTGACTAGCGGCAGCTACGGTAATTAATAATGATTCCAGGATTCAATCGAATGGTGAGTCCGTTATTTACGTCAAATGACGCCCTCTTGGCTAGATAGATAATGTGCACTAGATTCACAATTCAAAATTAGACTATCAAAAACAACTCCTTTTCGGCTCATTGGAGACAAATACATAACAAAGGAAAAAAGAGGGAGAAAAAGGAAAAAGTCAACCAAAACCAAGTTCTTCATATTTCCTTATTCTTTTTCCATCTTTTTTATGCTACTAGGGAACCAACATGTTTCGAGGCCAATTTAGACATGCTCATCAGGGATTATTCATAGGAAGACTAAAGTTATGAAAAATTAACATAATATCTGAAAACAATTTTTTGTTACAGATGAATTAAATGGTGATTTAGTTTATTATACTCCATATCATTGGAGAGAAAATGATTGTTCTATAAAAGAATTCTTTTTACTTGTAAGGAAAACCAAATTACTTCATTCAATTGATAACTCTATCAAATACTTTTTTGTATCTTGAGAGATACCTTTTTTAAATGAAATAACATTCCCACGAATTCTCTCTTTTTCTGATTTCTCTCATGATAAAGGACTTTAACATCATTCCAATTAAAATCGTGAACATGTGTAATTGTATGCTTAGAAAGGACTGAATAATATCTAGGACTTTATGAAATTTATTTTGATGTACATCTTTCCTTAGTCTAGGTACCTTACGTGTTTGCCTTATATAAAATGCATTACAGTCTTAGCAATTAACTTTGTTAATAAAACATTGTTTGTCTAGCTTTTCGTACCTATCTTTTCCCAATGAACCTAATTTACCCAACATAGATTTCAAAATTTTCGAGATTTCCCCAAAATAAGGAAGAACAATCGTGTATCATAGGTGTATCATGATGTATCATGTAGGTATTATAATCTTCCCTATATGTTTTATTTTGATCATAGTTTTTGTTTTTTATGTTCTTTATTCTGTTATGCACATGTCTTTCAGTAAAATCAGAGGGATAATGGTTAAGAAAGAAGAAATTGTTTGCATAGTTCAATATTTTTTCATAGAAAACTGGATTTGATCAGCAAATAGTTCTTCTATGCCAGTCTGTAGTGTACTTCATCAGTCAAAGTCATATAAAGAAAATTTAATTTCCCTTCAGTTTCAATTTCAACAGTAAATTGTAATTTTGGGTATGCTATTAAAAGCACTTGGAAGAATTTCAACATTATTTTGCTGTATACTAAGTGCTGAATCACCATCATATCTTGCATAAGAATCAATATTAAAATCAATTTTTTGGAATACTTCATTCTCTAAATCCTCCATAGCTATTTCAGCTAAAATAGGAGAGAAAACTGACCCTATGGGAGTTCCAAGCTTTTGTTAATAAACATTATTAAATTCGAAAAATAACGAATATGAAACATACTTGATGGCATCAAGGAATTGTCTTTTGAAAATGAATTTTGGTATGAATTTTCATCAAATCTCGTCGTTTTTTTACGGCCATTTCACTTTACTATTTATATCTTTAGGACAAATATAGACCAGAGTTGGGTAGTAACTTGTAACAAGGAACTGAGTTACTGAAAAGTTTATTTATTTGCAACTTTTAGGGTAACTTCGTTACTTTTTTAAAAAGTAACTTGTAAGGTAACTTAGTTACTATTTTTGCAGTAATTTGGAACTCTAGTTTTAGTTACTTTGTGTTTTTTGTATATTATCTCCTATTCAGAAATGCTTATGGGTCAGTTAGTAGAAAATTAATCTCTTTTAGTTGAGGATTTAACTATTTTCTTAAAAATTCATCATTTTTGGTTGAATGCAACTGTGATTGATTTAAAATTAAAGTCTTTTTTGGTGGAAATAATATTAACTATTATATTCTTCGTTGAGAATTCATCTATTTTGGTTGAAAATTCATTCATTTTGTTAAAAATTCCACTATTTTATTTTGTTGATAAGCAACTTTTTTGTTGAAAATTCATATTTTTCATTTGAAAATACAACTTTTTTGTAGAAAGTACGTGTTCTTTGTTTGAAAATGCAACAATTCAGTGGACATTTTGTGCTTTCTTGTTTCAAAATTGGACTTTTTCTTTTTAAAATTGATCTTTTTTGGTTAAAAAAAAAACTAATTTACTTTGGTTGAAAATTCAACTATTTTGATAGAATATTAATCTGATTTCGTTGACGATTCAGCTATTTTGTTGAAAATTCACCTTTTTTGAAATTCGGCCTTTTCGTTTCAAAATTAATCCCTTTTGGTAAACAAATCCAATTTTTGTTGATCTAAAATTCAACTATTTTGATAGCAAATTAACTTAGTTTGGTTGAGGATTCAGCTATTTTGTTGAAAAGTTGTCTTTTTTAGACGAATTTAACTGTGACTTCAATTATTTTGGTAGAATTTTCAACTGGTTGGTTGAAAAATAACGAAAATTTTTGTTGAAAATTGAACACTTTTTTTTTGTTTGTGAAATGTTGATTTTTAAATTTTCTGCAGAGGGTTCAGCTATATTCTTGAAAATTTGTCTATTCTGGTGTAAAATGTAACTACTTGTTTAAAGGTTTACCCACTTTCTTAAAAATTCAGTTGTTTGGTTAAAGATTCATAATTTTAGTTGAAAATTCATCTCTCGCTGAAAACTGAACTATTTTCTTTCTAATACGTTTTTTATCTTGGAGGTTGACAAATTCAAATATTTTGCTAGAAAATTCAAATATTTTACTAGAAAATTCAATTATTTGGTTGAAAATTAACTTTTTTGATGAAAATTCAACGCTTTTCTAGAAAATTCGTCTTTTTGGTTTCAAAATGTCAGAAAATTCAAATACATATTTGGTTAAAAATGAAATTTTTTGATGAAAATTAATATTTTTGGTATGAAAATTCAACCATTTGGTTGAAAATTAATGTATTTCTTTAAAATTCTAACTATTTTAGTAAAAAGTCCAAATTTGGTAGAAAAGTAATTTTTTTGTTGAAAACTCGTGCTGTTGGCTAGAAAATTCATTTTTTTCTTCATATTCTTATATTTTTGGGGATAAAATTACAACTCTTTGATTAAAAAATGTGTCTGAAAAATCTTACTTCAACTAATGCCAATTTCTTCTTTAAATAAGTTTTTATGAATTATTATTTTAGTTATTTTTATGTTTGAACTATAAAATTATCTAGTTACAGTTACAAGTAACGTAATTTTAACTAGTTGCCTTTTTCCGCTAAGTGACGTAACTGTAACTAGTTACTCAAAACAAGTAGTAAACCGAAAAAAATTGTTATTCCCTTGACATTTTTAGTAACAGTAACTGAAAATTCTCAAACTGTAATACAATTTTCTAAAATATGTGACTAAAGTTTTATGCAGTTATCGTTTCTGAAATTTCTATTCCTGTCTAGGAAAATTTAGAAATGATTCTGCATAAAGCTTTAGTGACGCGTCTCCGAAAATTTCTACAGACATTTCTGTCTTTTTTTTTCTTAATTTGTTTGGGATCCGGATGTTGATATCGAAAATGAATGCAGCCATTCTTCATCTAGCTTTGAGATTAATAAGGAACTTCTATTGTGAATCGATCAAGGATGGAAGAATTGGATGGATTGGACCTGCATCATGGCGATGCTCAAGTGAACGATCAATCTTCCTCATCGGCTACAAAGGATGTTCTCTGGAGGTCGAAACTTTGATCTTTACCTCGAACACCGTGAATTTTTCGCCCCTTAGGACCTTTATAAGTTTATAGCCAAACCTATCCCTTCGCGACCATATGGTTGCCGGCACGACGGCAGGTCATTATTTTTGTTGGGCCCCACAAAATTGCCCGAAAATTGCTCTCCCTTTTCTCGAGGGGGGCGAGCCAGCGCCGCGGTTTCCGAGGATAATTTCATAATTCGGGATTTTTAATTTGAATTTCAATTCCGCGGTCGCGTCGCACTCATAAGTGGTCAGACTCGTAATTTTCTCTTTCTCGACTCCTCACCCTTTTTCTCTTCCTTTATGGCTCTACCTTTTCTTCTTTTCTTCTCCGAGAGTTCCGAGACCACTTCCACAGACTCTGCTCTTGCAAAAACAATCTTACATGCAGTGTATTTTCGCCCTGGATAAAAAAGTATTGCAACAGTCACCAGTGTGTGAGTAAAATTATAGTTTTCAAAGTGCGAAGAAAGAAGAAACAAAGATATACATCCATAAATGTATCCATAAATGTATCCATAAATGTATCGCAATTACTGAGAGTAAAATGTGGAAAAAATTCAAGACAAGTTTTTTTTCAAGGAATGATAATTACTGTTATTTAATGGAAAGTTTGAAACTTCACAGCCCAAAATGATCTCAAAACAGGAATAGTAGGAAAACGTTTCGAATTCCTAAGATTTCAAGTCGAAATATATTACATTTTCAAAAAAAGAGTTCATTTTTCAAACTACAAACCCGATGTTTTAAAACCCCGTAAAAAAAGTAATTTTCAACAAAATAGATGAGTTTTCAATAAAAAATGATTTTTTAATCAAATTGTTGAACTTTCAAGAAAAAAATACGAACTTTCAACCAAATGGATTTTGAATCCAAAAAGACAAATTATATGCAAAAAATATAATAGTCGATATTTCAATAAAATATGTTTTAATTTTTAATCAAAAACAATTAAATTCAACCAAAAATAATAGAATTTTTAGTTTCAAAAAATTAATTTTCACCAAAATAGTTGAATTTTCAACCAAACAAGATTCATTTTCTACACCGAGAAAAAAGATTACTTGACTGCATACATCCAATAAAATATTTTTCTTATTTGAACATTTTTCTTGTAACAAAAATGACTTATTCATTTGAAAAACATCATTTCTCAATACAACAAAACTTTTTTTTGAGCAAAAAAATATTTTAGTGGAGGTATTCAGTACTATAGTTCTTTTCTTCAAGTAATATTTTTTCTTAGTCTACCAAAAGAGATAAATTCTCAACAAAAGTGTTCATTTTTCAAACTGATGAGTCCTATGTTTTAAAAAATCGTTGGGACAAAGGATTTTCAACCAAATACTTGAATTTTCAATAAAAAAATTGTTTTTCAATCAAATCATTGAACTTTCAAGAAAGGGACGAATTTTCAATCAAATAATCAAATTTTCAAAGAAAAAAGATTCCACTCAAACCAAAAATCAAATAGTTGAATTTTGAAACCAAAAAGATGAATTTTTGAGAAGCAAGATTACTTTGCTACCAAAAAACATAAATTTTCAATCAAAAAATACAAATTTTCCACGAAAAATATAATAGTTGATATTTCAATCAACAAAAATTTTTATTTGAAATTGAAAACAGTTAAATTGCAACCAAAAATTTAAATTTTTGAGAAAATGTATGAATTTTCGACAAAAAAATGTATTCTTAGTTGGAAAAATTAATTTTCAACAAAATAGATCAATTTTTAACCAAAGACATGAACCTTCAACCAAAAAAATGTCTTTTTATCAATCTAGTTCAACTTTTAACCAAATAATTAGATTTTTTACCCAAAATAGGTAAATTCTTAACCAAAAATATTATAGTTAATATTTCTACAAAAAAAATCAATTTCAAAAGGGCGAATTTTCAACAAATTAATTACATTTTTCAATGAAAGAGTTGAATCTTCAAACAAATTTATTTTCAACAAAGTAGTTAAAATTCCAATTAAACAGTTGAATTTTCAAGAACAACAAAAAATAAATTCTCAACAAAAAATATAATATTTGAAATTTCAAGCAAAAAAGATTTTAATTTTAAATAAAAAATAGTTCAATTCAACCAAAAACGATGAATTTTCGACAAAATAGTTGAATTTTCCACAGAAAAAGATTTTATACCAAAGGGATGAACTTTCAATAAATAAGTTGAGTTTTCAAGCTATAAATAAGTCGAATATTTCAGAACACCGGTGACTTTGAATCTTAAAAACATGAGCTTTCGACAAAACAGTTAATTTTAAACCAAGACAGATGAATTTTTAATAAAAAAAAAAAGATGACTCTTCCACCCAAAAATGTGAATTTTCAATCCAAAAGGACGAATATTCAGCAAAAAAGTTGAATTTTTTACCAAAAAAGATGATTCTTTCACAAAATAATTAAACTTTTTACATAATAATTCAATTTCCAAAAAAATAGTAGAATTCTTAAAAAAAATATTAAACCAAAAATATAATGGCAGACTTTTTAGCCAAAAAAATAGATTAGAGTACAATTTGAAAACTTTGTAAGCCAGAAAAGCTCTATTTTTAACAAGAAATTTCATTTTCAATATGAATTTTCAATCCAAAAAGACGAATTTTTATCTAAAACAGCTGAATTTTCGACCAAAGATATAACTTTTCAATAAATTAGTTCAATTTCCAACAAAATAACTAAATTATCAACAAAATACTCAAATTTTATAGCAGAAGAGATGAATTGTGAACCCAAAAAATAATAGACTTTTCAACCAAAAAATTTCATTTTTAATCTAAAAAGTCTCATTTTTAATCCAAAACGACGAATAGTAAACAACTAAGTTGAATGTTTAACCAAATAGCTGAATTTTCAATCTATAAAGATGAATTTTAAAATAAAAAAGATTTAACCAAAAACCAAACAGTTGAATTTTCAAATCAAAAAGACGAAGTTTTTAGAACACAGTTGAATTTTCGAGAAAAAAGTTCACTTTCAATGAAAGAAGATTACTTTTCTACCAAAAAATTTAAACATTTATTCCAAAAGGACGAATTTTCTATCCAGAAGAATTGAACTATCGACCAAAAAATATGACTTTTTAACAAATTAGATGAATTTTCAACAAGAGAATTAAATTTTCAACCAAATAGCTGAATTTTTAACCAAATAGTTGAATTTTCAACCTATAAAGATGAATTTTCAAATAAAAAAGATTTAACCAAAAACCAAACAGTTGAATTTTCAAATCGAAAAGACGAATTTTTTAGAAGACACTTGAATTGTCCAGAAAAACTTTCATTTTCAATGAAAAAATATGACTTTTCTACCAAAAAATTTAAACATTTATTCCAAAAGGACGAATTTTCTATCCTGAAGAATTGAACTATCGACCAAAAAATATGACTTTTTAACAAATTAGATGAATTTTCAACAAGAGTATTAAATTTTCAACCAAATAGTAGAATTTAAACCAAAAAGAATTAACTGTCAACGAAAAATAGTTGGATTTTCTTATTGGGTTCCATTAATTCAGTTCGAATTAAAAAAAAATGAGAAAAATGTGAATTTTCTGGAAAACATGGAAAAAAAGAGGAATTCTTTTTTAAAAAGGGGGGAAAAGAGGGGAATGAGTGTGAAGTCTGAAGTGAAATATAATTGGAGCGTTTCAAGAAAGATATTTTTTCTTGAAAGTCTCTCCCCTGAATAATATCTGTTGAAATTTTTGCATTCGTTTAGTGTTTATTCGACCTTGCACGAATTCATCTATCTTCTTGATTCTTTTTCATTTTTTTCCACTTTCGCTCTCGCTGATTTTTCTGCATCTTCTCGTTCTGCGTATAAAATATGCTAAACGCCATGAGCCAGAGAAGCCCACCAAACTCGGCGAACGTTCTTATTTACGAATTATGAATGTTGTAAGACGAAGTATAATAATAATGGCTGGAACGGGCAATTTTCGGACGCTTAAGGGCGGCCAAGCTTAATGTGTCGATCGAGGGACTAGGAATTCTTAGACTTAATAAGTCCAGAGCCCACTGGCGCGTTATTTTATTATTTATCGACCTCCAGCGAAAAGAGATTATCCCCATTCTCGTTTAGATGTAGTTGCAGTTTCCGACATAAGCCAGAAAATTGCTTTGAGATTACATTTTTTTTTTCACTAATCGCTCGAGTCAAAGAAGACCGAGAATATCCCGAGAATATCTCTGGATGATAAAATCTGGAAAATATTCGCGGTTTAGTTTATTTAAACGGAATTAAGAGATTCGAATTCTGAAATTAACTTCGTTAGAGTTAAGGAATGAAAGCTGATTATAGGTATAATTAGCTTCTTGCAGGAAATAGCGTAAGACAGGTTAAGCGGGACTTTTTAAAAGATTTTTCTAAATAAATTACGCGAAGGAATTATAATTAGCTATTAATGCTCTAACCCTGAATATATAAATTCTGTTTCTGCTTCTTTTTTCCAAGAACAGAAAGTGAGGAAGTAGAAGTAAGGTAATGCGAAGAAGGACAAGTGAGGGGAAATTATGGTGGAGTGGGAGAAATTAGGGTAGGAGAATTAGGGGGAGTGTGGAGAAATCAGGGTAGGAGAAGAGGAGGAAGTGAAAGATGTAGGGAAATTCGGGGGAAAGTAGGAAAATTGAGTGAAAATAAAGGGAGTGGATGAAGGGAAAGGGAGGGAAGATAATGGCGGGTGTAGAGGAATTAGGGAAAGAAAGTAGGAGTAAGGGGGAGGACGGGTGATTAGGGGAAGAAGAGAGGGGAAGTGTGAGGAGTAGGGAAATAAGGGGAGGGAAAGCAGGGGAAATAAGGGATGTAGACGCAGAGGGAGTAAGGAGAAATAAGAAAAGTTAGAGTAGGGTAAGCAATGAGAAATAGTGGCAGGAGTAAGTGAGAGGAAATTAAGAAAGGGGAAGTAGAGGAAGCGAGGGGAAATGAGGGGTAAGTTGAAGAATTGAGGGGAAATAATGGAAGGAGAAGTAGATAAAGTGAGGAAAAGTCAGGAAAAATAAGAGTGGTGGTAGGGGTGGGGAAAATTATGGGGAGTATGGGGAAATCAGGGTAGGTCGTAGGAGAAGAGGAGGGAGTTAAAGAAGTAGGGAAATTCGGGGGAAAGTAGGAAAATTGAGTGGAAATAAAGGGAGTGGATGAAAGGAAAGGAAGGAAAAATAATGGCGGGTGTAGAGGAATTAGGGAAAGTAAGTGGGAATAAGGTGGAGTACAGGTGATTATAGGGTAAGGAGAGAGGGGAAGTGTGAGGAGTAAGAAAATAAGGGGATTGAAAGCAGGGGAAATAAGGGGTGTAGACGTAGAGGGAGTAAGGGGAAATAAGAAAAGTTGAAGTAGGGTAAGCAAGGAGATATAGTGGGAGGAGGAAGAGTGAGGGGAAATTAAGAAAGGAGAAGTGGAGGAAGCGAGGGGAAATGAGGGGTAAGTTGAAAAATTGAGAGAAAATAATGGAAGGGGAAGTAGATCAAGAGAGGGAATGTGAGGAAAAATAAAAGTGGTGGGGAAAATTAGGGGTATGAAATTATGGGGAGTATGGGGAAATCAGGGTAGGAGAAGAAGAGGAAGTGAAAGGAGTAGGGAAAATGAGGGGGAAGTAGGAAAATTGAGTAAAAATAAAGGTAGTGGAAGAACGGAAAGCGAGAGAAAATAATGGCGCGTGTAGAGGAATTAGGGAAAGTAAGTAGGAGCAAGGGGGAGGACGGGTGATTAGGAGAAGAAGAGAGGGGAAGTTGAGGAGTAGGGGAATAAGGGGAGAGAAAGCAGGGAAATAAGGTGAGAGAAAGCAGGGAAAATAAGGGCTGTAGACGTAGAGGAAGTAAATGGAAATAAGAAAATTTAAAGTAGGTTAAGGAAGGATAATTATTTGGAGGAGGAAGAGTAAGTGAGGGGAAATTAAGAAAGGGGGAGCGAGGGGAAGCGAGGAGAAATGAGAGGTAAGATGAAGAATTGAGTGGAAATAATAGAAGAGGAAGTAGATAAAGTGACGGAAAGTCAGGAAAAATAAGAGTGGTGGTAGGGGTGGGAAGTTAGGGGAAGTAGGAGGGAGTACGGAAAATTGCAGGAGGGAAAGTGGTGTCAGTGGGAGCAGTAGGAAGAATGAGGATGAGAGAAGTAGGGTAAATAAGGGGTGTGGACGTAAGGGGGAATGAGGAAAGTTATTGTAGGGAAAACAAGGGGAAATAATGGGAGGGCGAGTAGAGTAACTGAGGGGAAATGAGGAAAGGAAAAGTAGGGAAAGTGTGAGGAAATGAGGGAAAAGAAAGTAGGGAAAATGAGGGGAGTGGGCTAAGGTGAAGTGAGAGAAAACAAGGGAAAGGAAAGTTGGGGAAGCAAGGGGAGAGAAAGTAGGGAAAATGAAGAGCGGAGAAGTAGAAGAAGTGAGGGAGGGGAGGGGAAGTACAAAAAGTGAGAGAAAATTAAGAGAGGGGAAGTAGGAGAAAAGAGGGGAGAAGAAGTAGAGTAATTGGGGGAAATTATCAAATAAGAGGAGGGAAAGTAGTGGAAATGAGGGGAAATGAGGGGAGTAGGGTAACTGAGAGGAAATGAAAAAGGAGGGGATCAATAAAAGGATTATACTGGAAATACTGAAATAATACTGGAAAATTTCGAAAATTTTAATTGACAGATTTAAACCAATATTACTATTTTTTTGTTTAATTTGACTAAAGTATTGTACAAATACGAAAGGAGCAAAAAATTTATCTGGGGCTCAAAAATAAACCTTCTTGATCCCCGTCCTTTTAAATATTTTGAAATGGATCCGATTTCGAATTGAAGCCTCAGTTTTCTAATTTCAAGCCAATAAAATCATTTCGAGCTTTTTCGGGAAAGCAAAATAATAAGAGGGCTTTTTTAATTTAATTCAAGCTGAAAAATCACATTTGCGACGTATTCGACTTTTTTAAAAATAAGTGTGCATTTAATGAACTCATTTAAAAAAAACATGTTTTTGAATTTCTAATGTTTTATTATTTTTCACTGGAAAAATCTGAAAAATTACAAAATTTAACACAATTTTTGAACCAATAGAAAATTTTTTTATATATAAAATCAAGAGAGAGAATAGAAGATATTAATTGATTTCAAAATTTTTTTTGGTACTTTTCGGATTTCAACTCACAATTCTTTCCCCTCAGCTGAAACGATTCGATTAATTTACGAGTAAATAGTTGAATTTTCAACTTTGATTTTAAATAAAAAATAGTTGGATTCTGCCAAAAAATACAGATTTTCAAAAAATAGTTGATTTTTCAACGAAAACAGGTTAATTTTCAACCAAGCACTTGCATTTTAACTAAAAAAGACAAACTTAAAAAAAAAAAGATTATTTTTCTACCAAAAAAGACGAATTTTTAAACAGAAAAGTTCAATTTTTAATTTGAAATATCAATTTTTAACCAGAAATAGAATAGTTACATTTTCAGTGGAGAAAATTAATTCTAAAAAAAAACGATATTTTTGCAAAATATTGAAATTTTCAACCAAAGAGATGAATTACTTTCAACTAAAATAATGAATCTTCAAGAAAAAAAAAATGAATTATCAAGAAAAGTGTTGAATTGTTAAACATAGAATCAAAAAGTTGAATTTACAACCGAATAGTTAATTTTTCAAACAAGAAGAATTATTTTTTACAAAAAAGATGGATTATCAACAAATAACATGAATTTTCAACCAAATAGTTGAATTTTAAATTAAAAGAGATAATTTGTCAACTAAAAAGAGAATAGTTAAATTGACAGTTAAAATGTTAATTTTAAACCAAAAATTAAACGAATTTTTAAAAAGATAATTAAATTTTCAAACAAAAAGATGAATTTTCAACCAAGAAAATAATATTTTTAGAAAGGATTTCAACTTTCAACTATAAGCAGTTCAATTTTTGACCAAATATATGACTCTTTAACAAAATAGTTGCATTTGCAACCAAATAATTAAATTTTCAACTAAATAGTAGAATTTTTAACAAAGAAAGATGAATTCTGGACCAAAAATATAATGACAGGTGTTTCTTATTGGGTACTATTACTCAGTTAAAATTTAAGGGGAAAAATAAGAATTCTTATAAAAAAAGGAAAAAGAGTCTGAGTTAATCTTTAAATTATATCAATGTTTTCAAATAAAAAAATATGTCTAAAAAATTTCAATTTTAATTAAACGTATTCTCATACAAGTATCAAATGTTTTAACTTATTTGTTCGATTGACGGTTATATAAATTTCAATTTATATTTCGTATTTAAAAATAGGAGGAAGTTCAGCTTCAGTGTCACATTACATTTTGAGGGGTGGTTCATCGAAATGTCATAAATTGTCACAAGAGGGAGTGGCGAGTAAAACTTTACTGAAAATAGTGTCACGTTATATGTAGGAAAAAAATTTCATATGCAAATCACAGTTTAAGGGATCCCTAAAATTGTGATTTACATATGCAATTTTTTAGTACAATCGCCCCTTAGATTCTCAGAATAAGTCCTGGTTTAACAATGGGGAATAATGCGTGATATGGATTATGCAATATAAAAAAATGGTAAGAAATGGCACCAAAACTTTTCACGCCTTCCTTAACGCGTTTGCACGTTTCAAAAGAACGTCTTCTTTTGTCCCATAATTCGACGTGGCAACCACAAATCACGTCCCGACCACTTATCTACGCCATATGATGTATGGTGCACGCAGCCCAATTAATTTTTTTTACCTATTCACACCTGAATTTTGCACAAAGGTCCGAGTACTCGATTGACGATCGCATACATCAGATAATTTATGAATTCAAAGTATTTTTGCAAAATGAAAAATCGAAAATAATAAAGTTCTAGCAAAATATAATATGGAAGAGGGCAGAATTTGTGGAAACGAATCTGCGAAAACATAAGGAGCTTGCTGATTGCAAGGATGTTATGGTAAACCGCAGAAAATTAAACAGCTGGTTTATAGTTCGTACAGCAGGAAACCGAGAGCGATATCTTTCGAATAATTGTGTACAGATAGCAAAGTAATTTCCTGCATCCTGTGCAGCCTATCATAAAGTATTTCTTTTTCAATTTATAAATAATTTTATAGGTTTCAATTTATAAGCATTTAAATAGCCTGTTCATTATCAACGTAGAAATATGATTTTTCAAACTAATAGTTGAATTTAAAAAATAATAATAATTTCGAATTTACAACCAAATAGTTGAAATTTCAAGAACAAGAGACAAGCTTTCAACAAAATAGTTGAATTTTTAACCAATTAGTTGAATTTTCAAAGTACAAAGATGAATTTTGAACCAAGAACTTTTCTAACGAAAAGGATGAACTTTTGACACCAAAAAAGAATGTTAAGCAAACCAGTTGAATTTTCGACTAAAAACATAATAATTAAATTTTCAACAAATTGGTTTAATTTTTAACCGAAAAATGAATTCCCAAGAACGAGAGATGAACTTCAAACAAAATAGTTGAATTTTCTACCAAATGGTGGAAATTTCAAATAAAAATGATAAAAAGTCAACCAAAAACAGTCACAGTATCAACCGAATAGTTAAATCTTCTAGCCAAAAAGATGAATTTTTCAGAAGACAATTAAATTTTTCGCCAAGAATGATGAATTAACAACCAAGAACTTTTCTATCAGAAAATATGAATTTTCGTTACAAAAAGAAGAATTTTCAACGAACCAGTTGCATTTTTTTTAAATAATTAAATTTTGCAACAAATTAATTGAAGTTTTTACCAAATAGTTGAATATCCAACCTACAAAGATGAATTTTTAACCAAACAGTGGAATTTTCAACAAAAAAATTAATTATCAACTAAACAGTTCCATTTAAAACTGAATTGTTGAATTTTCTAGCAAAAGGGGCGAATTATATACCGACAAAGATTAATTTTCAACCAAATAGTTGAATTTTCAACAACAACAAAATTAATTATCAACTAAACAGTTGCATTTACAACCAAATTGTGGAATTTTCTAGCAAAAGGGACGAATTTTAAACCTAAAAAGATGAATTTTGCACCAAATGGTCGAATTTCTAAACAAGAAGATTAAAATGCAACCAAAAACAGGTACATTTTTAACGAAATAGTTAAATCTTCAAGCCAAAGAGACGAATTTTAAGTAGACAGTTAAAATTTCAGCACATATTTGAACTTCAAATCCAAAAAGACGATTTTTTTAGAAAACAGTTGAAATTTCAAATACGAAAGTTGTATTTTCAACAAAGAAGTTTATTTTAAAACCACAAGAAAGATCACATTTCCACCAAAAAGAAGAATTTTCATTGCGAAAAAATGAGTTTTTACAAACAAGAGAGTACAATTTTTGCCCAAAAAATATGACTTTTTAACTAAATAGTTGAATTTTCAAGAAAATAATTTAATTTTCAACTAAATAGTAGAACTTTTAGCCAAAAATATAATGGAAGATTTTACAACCAAAAAAGATGTTTATTCTAAATCAAAAATAGTTTAATTGGACCAAAACAGATGAATTTTCAACCAAATGGTCGAATTTTCAAACAAAACAGTTGAATTTTTGTCCAAAAATCATGAATTTTAATAAAATATTTGAATTTTTAACCTAAAAAGAACTATTTTCAACCATGTAAATTTTGCAAAGATATTGGATTCGACGTTTTTTTCACGTCCGGGAATGATAAATGGCAAATTTTTGAGGATTAGGAAAATAAAGATATTTTTCTCATTCCCAAGCGACACGTCTAGACTTTCATTCAACTCTGGACGTGTCGCTTGGGAATTATAAAAATATCTTCATTTTCCTAATCCTAAAAAAAATGTATTTTCAAGCAAATAGTTGAAGTTTAAATTAAAAAAGAATCAATTTTCAACCAAAAACTTAATTTTCATCTAAATAGTTGAACTTCCTACTAAAAACGATTAATTTTGATCATGAAGATGATTTTTTTTACCAAAAAGACGAATTTTTAACCAACTTATTGAATTTTTAACAAAATATATAATTTAAAAAATAAATTTTGGAAAAAACACGAATTTTCAATAAAATAGTTAAATCTTCAACCAATAAAATTAATTTTAAACGAAGTAATTAAACATAATAGTAGAATTTTCTAATAATAAATGGGAATGCGTGTGAAGTTTGTTTACACTCGAAGATATCATTGAAGGGTAGCATGTCATGAGGGCCTCAAATTTTCGAAAATGAAATTATTAGCTCAAAAAATAAAAAAATAAATCGAATACAATTGCGCCTCGAACGAAAAAACCCAATTTCTCCCTAAATTTTCTTGGAAAATAATAATATTTTCCAATCAAACTTTTTAGGGTTCAATTCAACACTGATTTATCTCAAAAGCACTTTCCTATTTTGTTTTAAAATAAAAATTTTGATTGTTAGGGTTTCGTAGCTCTGGGCAGAAACCCTTATACTTATCCGTCCATCCGTCGTACTTTTTACAAAATAGGGGCAGTAAGGGGAAGTTATGGGTGGGGGTGAGGGGAAATGAGGAGTGGGGGATTACAGGAGAAGTGACAGAAAATATGGGGAGTGGAAGTGAGAGGAAATGAGGAATGTGTAAGTGGGAGAAGTGAGGGAAATAAGGGGAGGGGAATTAGGGTGAGTGATGGTAGGGGAACTAAGGAGATTGAGGGGAGGGAAACTAGTGGAAAAGGATACTGTTTTGTCTCTTCGGTAAAATCGTAACAATAGCATGTTACGTTTCAATTGTTATAAACACAGTAAAACCTTGGATTTCGTGTACACTTGTTCGGTCATTCTTTTAAAACATTCTTTCATTCGCCGGTTTATTTCAAAAGAAGACAATTAACTTCACCAGAGTCAGGAAAGGAAACCTAAATATTTTACGGAAGAACCTCTTGTATTTCAAATTTGAAAATTGCAACGGTCACGCTAAAATGATTGTTTCGTGTTCGGCAATGTACCGGTACAAATTAAAATGTCCTGCAGTCATATTTATCTTCGGTTTCGCAACACATTTTGTTTGGTTGCGTTTAACCAAAATCAAACTGCGACGGGTGAAAAGTCGAATGGTTGATTTACGGTAGTCAGTTTGTGAAAATGTGAAACCGTAAAAGTGTAAACTGTAAACTGTAAGGTAAACGTTAAAATCGTATGGCCACGGTAGGCCGGTAGAAGAATACGGAAGCTACCATGCAAAAAATAAAGGACCGGGTCACCGCAGTTACCTCCGCAAAGGCTCTTTCGTCAAAATATTCTTTCTGTCTCGTTGCCAAGGCAAAGCAAGGCCTCTTTGAGGCTTTTTCGTTAACTGCTCGATACCAGCCCTAAATTATACACAGCTCAAGTCCCGAGTAATTTTAACTTCATCGTTCGGTGGGACATGGCCCTGGTACCGGTACTTCCTCGTAAACCGAATCGGTGCGAGAATGTATCCTCGTGGTCGTAAAATTCGTGATTTACGAACGGATTGCTACAAGAGGTAAAAGGAAGAATAGGAAAGCGGAAGGAAAGACAAAAAAAATGTCACCCAGATGGGAAACCAAATATCTGTCCTATATCCTGTTGTAAAATAAGAAAAAATATGAGGCCCTCGATTTATTTTATGGCAAGGGAGAAGAATGTCGATATTTTACAGTTACATGACCGGGTATATCGTTATATACAATTTGTAAAAGATACAAGATACTTGAAAGATACGAGTTACTTTCTATGTATGGCACACAATGTTCATTTTTACGCTGCAACTTTGTGGCCAAATTTAAGGCATTATAAATTTCTCAATGTGAATTTATACCCAGAATCATCGATTTAATTGCAAAAGCATTTTTACAATGTCATAAGGAAATTCGTAATGTCAGTAGTCTCGTGTAGTGCAATTTTTTTGATACATGTTGGTAATTCGTAAAAGCTTGTTAAATATAGAAGACATTTTGTAATTGTACTAATGGCCTTAAATTTATAAACATTTACGTTTTTAATTTTTTTGAAATTTCACATTCTTCAGCTGAAGTTACTATTTCTCTTTGCTAATAAGTCTTTTTTAAGTATTTGTGGTGTTCAAGGAAACTCGAAGACACTTTTTTCATCAATAATAAGTTGTTGACGTAAGATTCTGTTTACATAAATAATATATCATTTGCTTTAAACTTTAGACCTTTAGAGAGAGAAACTGTGTTGTTTTGCAAATTACATTCATTTACTAAAAGAACTAAACGTATTTTTACGATTAAGGAAAAAAATGTCTCTGTGAATTGATGAGTATTTGAAAATTGTTATTTGCAAAAATAATACAAATTTTGTCATCAAACCTTTATAAAGTTTGACGCTTGTTCTGGAAATATGCAAAGTCGATTTTTTCAAAAACATATTCTTTTAATTTTTTTGTTGTTGTAATTTTTGTTCTTGTTAAATTGTTAGTTCTATAAGGAACACATCCTGAGAGTTTCATTCGGGCCAAACCATTTCTGTGACCACCAGAATTTTTTATTCGAAAAATTCAATTTTTTGAATTTTCTTACAAACGGCAATATATTCGATCAAATGCTAAGAAAAAAGTAAGCGTTTTTCAAGAAGTTCTGCAAAAAAATATCTCCTTACTCTTCTATGATATTCTTCATCAGCTCGTGAGAAAATTTAAAAAATACAATTTTTCGAACAAAACATTTTCATGGCCGCAAAAATGATTTTGCCTGCATAAAACTTGCAGAATATATTCTTTTCATGAGCTCGATTTTTTGTAATAATGGAAAAAATAAAGAAATTAAGGAAGAATTAGGAAGAAAACACATTTTTTTTATTTTATCAATTTTTTTTAAATTCTTCCTTATATAAATGAGACATTATATATTTAGTCATTTATCAGTCCAAATCATTTTTATGGCCACGAGAAGAATTTTTCGGGAAATATAATTTTTTATTTTTCTCGCGAACGACACAAAATATCATAAAAAAGTAAAAAAAAAATTATTTTTTCCGAACAAAATTCTCTTGTTCAGACAAATTGTTTGGCCCGTATAAAACTTGCAAGATTTCTTCGTCATTGACATAATTTTGCTAAATTTTCAACTTTGAGAATGTGGAAAAATACAACAACAAAAAAAAACAAGAAATTACCGAAACAGTCATATTCGACATTTCAAATTCCCCTAAAAAAATAAAACTACAGAAAATATATATTCCTGAAATTTTAAAACCAAAATTTTCAAATTCCCAAGAATAGTATTATTATTATTATTATTATATCATTAAGCCGTTTCCCTTTCGGGGTAGGCGTGAATTGCTCGGTTGGATAGTAGT
>JAABKJ010002273.1:0-28429 GCA_011634705.1 Andricus grossulariae
CAAAATAGCTGTTTTTTCAACAAAATAATTAAATTTTCAATAAACTAGTAGAATTTTTAACCAAAAGAGATAAATTCTGAACCAGCAATATGATAGTAGACTTTTCAAATAAGAAGAATTAACTGTCAATAAAAAAGATCACCTTTTAGCCAAATAGTTTAATTTTCAACCACATAATAGAATTTTTAACCAAATAGTAGAATTTTAACCAAAAGAAATGGATATTAAACCAAACATATAAAAGTAGAGTTTTCAATGAAAAAAACAAACATTTTAAACCAAAAAGAGACGATTTTTTTCAAAAAATGGAATTTTCTTTCAAAAAGAAAAACTTTCGACCAAGCAGTTGTATTTTCAAACAAGAAAGATGAATTTTAAACAAAATAGTTGTTTTTTCAACAAAATAATTAAATTTTCAACAAAATAATTAGATTTTGAACAAAATAGTTGAATTTTTAACCAAAAAGTTTAACTTTCAATCTAAAAGAATGACTTTTCAATCAATTTTTCGAATTCTTGAACAAAATATATTAAATTTCAACCAAATGCAGTTGCATTTTGAATCAAATATGTAAATATTCAAGCAAGAAGACGACTTTTTCAGAAGACAGTTGAATTTTCAATCAAACAGGAACAATTTTCTATATAAAAATACGGAATGTTCAATAAAACAATTAATTTTCGACAAAAGATAACTTTTTGACAAAAGAATTGAATTTTCAAACGAAAAAGATAGAAATTTTAACAAAAGAGATGAATTTGTAAGCTCGAAAGATTTTTTATTCAAGAGAGAAAAAAATGTTAACAATTTTTTTTAATTTTCTGTTCGAAAATATGATTTTTCGACCAAAAATTTAATTTTTAACTAAATAGTTGAATTTTCTAACAAAATAATAACCAAGCAGTTACATTTTCAAGAAAAAAATGAATTTTCAATGAAAATGTAATAGTTGAATTTTCAACCAAAAGCGATTAATTTTCAGCCAAAAGGGAGTTGTTAATTTTTCAGTTAAAAAATCGAATTTTCAACAAATTAGTTCAATGATAAAGCAATAAATTAAATTTTCAGCAAAGATGTTTAACTTTTTACAAAACAGTTGAATTTTCAACCAAATAGTTGAATTTTCAACTAAAAACAATTAATTTTCACCTCAAAATGGATTAGTTAAATTTTCAGTTTGAAAAATTAATTTTCAACTAAAAGAATAATAATTTTCAACAAAACAGTCGGATATTGAACTAAATAGTAGAATTTGTAACCAAAACATATTAATTCAGACCCAAAAATGTATCACACTTTTCAACCAAATAAATTAAGTTTTAACCAAAAATAGTTGATTTTTTTATTGTGCTTTATTGATTCAGTTCGAATTTAAGAGAAAAAATAAGAAAAAGTGGAATCTTCTTGAAAGCACAGGAAAAAAAAATTCTTAAAAAAGGGGAAGCGAGGGGCTTACTCTATTTATTTAATTTGAACTTTTTTTTTAATTAAAGATTTTTAAATTTCAAAAAGATTTATGTGTTTGGATTTTTGAGAAAAGATGTGGTTAATTTTTTATTCAACATCAAAATTGACATTTTTTTCAACTTTTCAGAAGTATCCTTCTTTAAAAATATTTTTCAGATTTATCAAACATGTTGTTATATCTATGCTGAAACTATATATGAATGATTTCCAGTGGGTGAGAATAATTTTAAAAAATTGTTTATCACGTTGTAAATTAATTACTATATCTTTCAGATTACTCTTTGCTATGATACTTCGCAAATTCACAAGAATTCCTACTTACTTAAACAATTTTCATAAACAAATTCAGAGTTCGGCTATTTTTTAAGGAATACGCTCAATTTTTTTTACGGAATCAACTAAGACTATCTTTTTTCATTTTTTCATTAATTTGCATATAACGAAATAAAAGTGCTTTGTAATTATTTTCACACACTGAAAATTATTCATAGATAGTTTTAGCACAGATAATAAGAACTTGTTTGATAAATCTGAAAACCTTAAGGAAAGGATACTTCTGAAAAGTATAAAAAATGTCAATTTTGTTGTTAAATAAAAAATTAATGAAATTTTTTATTGAAAATTCAAACACACAAATCTTTTCAAAATTTAAAAATCTTTCACTAAAAAAAGTCCAAATCGAATAAATAGTATAGGCTAAAAATTGAGTCGTCAGCAGCAACTTTTACTTGTCCCGCTGTATGGCAGTGGAACGTAGTTTTTGAAAGAACCCTTCTTTAAATATAAAAAGTAAAATAAAAATCAATGGGACTTGGCAGTGCAAAATAAAATGGTAATAGTAAAATAAAAGTGTTTCTGCATGTGGGGTGCAGTAATGAATTCCATGTCGCTATCCGGAACCGGAAGTCACGTTTAGCACGGAAACTGCATCTTTGAACCCTCTGCCCGAGAGCCCTGCATACCTAAATTTTTTTTATTTGTATACAAGAAGCTAAAAACAAAGAAAAGTGAAATTGTTGAAAACAGCGCAACTCGCGAAGCATGTCGTGATCAGTACGGTGAACGATATGAGTCAGCAAGCGTAAAAAGACCTTGTTTGCCAATAATACCATCCTTGTAATCAGACTTGTCCCAGTGATGCGTCAACTTCCAGCTGGTGAGGTTGATCTTATTTTATTTTTGAAAACACCTCGGGGAATAAAATTGCGTGAGTTAATGTTAAATTAGAAATTCGCAAATTAGTTAAGAGTTATTAAATGCTTATTGAAGCGGGGAATGCTAAACGGTGCTAAGTCCAATGAATCTAATTTTATAAAAGCGAAAAAAAATCTATCTAGAGGAACAACACATTTATAAACGATTGAGTAAATTAATTTTTTGTTTGGGTGGATGGATCGGCTTAATACCCATTGCATGAAAAAATAGATTGCGCTGTAATAATCTGATGAAAATAGTTTTGGACTTAGCACCTTTTAGATTTCCATGGCATTATGAATAAGAATAGTACATAAATCTTCAAGAAAATCATCTGAAGCTTGAAGCATACATTTTCATTTATTTTATAAACAAAAGACAATATTTAACAAGAAAAGGAACATATGTAAAATAAGCGTAAAAATACTTTGCTTGCCAATATCATCCTTGTAATCAGACTTGTCCCAGTGAAGCGTGAACTTCCAGCTGGTGAGGTGGATCTTATTTTATTTTTTAAAACACCTCGGGAAATACAATTACGTGAGTTAATGTTAAATTAAAAATTCGCAAATTAGTTTAGAGTTATTAAATGCTAAGTCCAATCAACCTAATTTTACAGGGTAGCAAAAAACCTTCCTAGAGGAACAATTGACAACCGATTAAGTAAATTATTTTTTTTTATAGGTGGATGGATCAGCTTAATAACCATTGGATGAAAAAATAGATTGCGCTAGATGTGTTTATAAAAATCTAATAAAAATGGTGATGGACTTAGCACCTTTTAGCTTTCCCTGGCATTATAGATAGAAAAAGTACATAAATCATTAAGAAAATCATCTAAAGTATATATTTTAATTTATTTAATAAAAAAAGATACCATTTGAGAGAAAAAGGACATTTGCAGTATTAGTACATTTTTTTAATAATAATATCTCCAATTGTTAAATACTGGTCAAAATCCTATAATGACCGTCAAATTGTTAAAAATGTTGATTTGTTTAGTATAATTCCTTCGTTTTTATGAATTCTTTGAAATTTTAAAATATTCAAATACATATAAATAAACATTAAAGTATGATTTTGGAAGTAAACTTAATTTTGTTGAAAAGTGGACTTAGAAACGTTTAGCTTTCCCTGCTTCAATTGGAGAATTTCTAACAATCCGGGTTTTCACAATGAACCTTTCACTTCTGAAATAAGCTTACTCGTTTAAAACAATAAGTGAAATTTCAACCTTTCCTTCTTATGTTCTAATTAATGGAAGGAGGTATCTCGATTAACAATAAACTTCATTAAAGTTATCAATATTCCGCTTTTTTTTATAAACAGGGTGCCCGTAGGTTAGGGAAAGGTATTTTTAGTCAAAATATTTTATTATTTTGTGAAATATTCAACAATTTGGTTAAAGTCATCCTTTTTGGTTAAAAATTCTACTGTTTTGTTGAAAATTCGTCTTTTTAATTTTAAAATCGATTTCTTTTGGTATGAATTTAATATTTTTTGGTTAAATATCGTCTTAGTTCGTCTCTTTTCCTTAAAGTTTAATTACTTAGTTGCAAATGACACTGTTTGGTTGAAAATTAAATTTTTCGTTGTTGATAATTAGACTATTTGGTTGAAAATTCATCTTTGTATGCAGAAAATTCAAGTATTTTATTAAAAATTAAATTTTTTTGTCGAAAATTCAACTAGTTTGTTAGTCATCTTTTTTGGTCGAAAATTTAACTGTTTAAATGAAATTGTTTAAATTTGAAATGTTTAAATTTTAATCTGAAATTATTTTATTTCGTTTATAAAATATTCTATGTTAAGAATGTTGCAAGATTAAAATGCTTGTCTTTTAATAATAATGGTGCGGTAAAATGAAAATTTAGTCAGGGAAAAATCAGGTCAGGGAATTTTGAAAATGAAATTTTGCATCAATATGTAATATAGCTAAGAAACCAGAATAAAAGAATCGAACATTTGTGTTGTAATGGATATGAAATGTAATTATTGTTTTAAAACAATAAATGAAGGGTAGCAGCACAGAAGTAGATGCACAATTATATTTTTATTTTGTGCGGAAAGTGTGACTTTGAGATTGTCAGCTGACACATCTATTTCCTCAAAACAGGATAACTTTTTCTAATCAAATTTCTTTGTGGTTAGACCAGCGACACGTCATCTCGGATGTAGTATTTTAGATTTTACAGAAAGTTGTTTCACTCTTCTGAAAAATTTAGATTTTGTTGGTTATCTAGTTCTGTACTGCCACCCATGAAGTGAAATTTCAACATTTCGGTATTGTGTTCGACCCATTGGGAGAGATATCAGGATTTACAATAAACATGGTCAAAGTTATTAATCTTTTCCTTTATTTTTAATACATTATATAAAAGATGGCTAAGAGATCAGAATAAATGAATAGGAAAAGTTTTGTTGTAATGGATATGAAATAAGATCACTCTTTTATAACAATAAGTGAAATATCAACATTTCACTCTTGTGTTCGAACTATTGGGGGAAGTGTCACGATTGCAAATAAACTTGGTTAATTTATTAATTTTCCTCTTTGTTTTTCTTAAATTATATAGAACATAGCTAAGGAATCAGAATAAAATGATAGAAAAAATTTTGTTGTAATGGATATGAAATAACATTTCTGTTTAAAAAAAAAAGTGCAATCGTAACGTTCGCCTATTCTTGTTTTTAAACTCTTGAGGAAGGTATTATAATTGAAAATAAGCATTATTAAATTTATTAATTTTCCTCTTTATTTTTAACAAATGATATAGAAGATAGCTATGTAATAAGAATAAAAGAATAAAGAAAGTGTTGTAATGGATATGAAGATTGCTCTTTTATAACAATAAGTGAAATTTCAACATTTCATTCTTGTGTTCGAACTATGGAGGGAGGTGTCATGATCGACAATAAACTTTGTTAAATCTATAAATTTTCCTCTTTGTTTTTACTAAATGATATAGAAGATAGCTAAGTAAATCAGAATAAGAAAATGGAAAGTGTTGTACTGGATATTAAATAAGATTAATCTTCTATAATAATAAGGAAATTTCAAATTTGTATTCTTGTTTTCGCACTATTGGGAGAGGTATGATAATTGACAATAAGCATTGTTAAAATAATTAGTTTTCCTATTTATTTGTAATAAATGATACAGAATACAGCCAAGCAATTATAATAAGAGAACGGAAAATGTTGTAATGGATATAAAATAAGATTGCTCTGTTATAACAATAAGTTAAATATCAATATTTCACCCTTGTGTTCAAATTATTGGGGGGAAGTGACAAGATTGACAATAAACGTTGTTAAAGTTATCAATGTTTCTCTTTAGTTTGAATGAAATAATGATATACAAGATAGTTAAGGAATCAGAATAAGACAATGGAAAAAGTGTTTTTCTAATGGATGTGAATTTTCATTCTTGTGTTCGAACTGTTGCGGGAGGCAGCATGATTGACAATAAGAATTGTTAAATTTATTAGTTTTTCTGTTTATTAAAAAAAATTATATACAAGATAACTAAGGAATCAGGACAAAAAGAATGGAAAAAGTTTTCTTGTTATGGATATGAAATAAGATTGTTTCAAAAAAATAACTGAAACTTCAACGTTTTATTCTTGTGTGCAACCTATCAGGAGAAGGTGTCACGTTAGACAATAAACTCGGGTAATGTTATCAATTTTCCTCTTTATTTTGAATCAAGTTTATAGAAGATAGCTAAGCAAACAGAATAAAATAATGAAAAAAGTGTTGTTGTAATGGATATACTAACTCGGTGTCAGGAGGACCATAAACTGTTTTTTTAGCAAAAGGAATGATATATTGAGAATGTAATAATTTTACGAGGAGATGAATTTATGAGTTTCTGTTTGACAGCACGAGAGATATGCAGTACAACGAGGATGAAGGTACTGTTCGGATGTACCTTCGTGGACGACCAATCGTCCTTTATGTGCCTACTCCTGCTGTGGAGACCTATGACCCCCATAAGGTCAGTACTCCACCTCACAGCAAACTGAAATTAGACTGGGTTTACGGATACAGAGGAAGAGACTGTAGAAACAACTTGCATCTTCTGCCAACTGGCGAAATCGTTTATTTTGTTGCTGGTGTGGTCGTCCTTTATAACATGGAGGTCCATAGTCAGAGGCATTATATTGGACACACTGATGATGTCAAATGGTAAGACTGGCACCAGCTTTCCAAACAAATTTTAATTCAATACGGAAGTTATATTTTGTTAAATAACAACTATCAGATTATATGTGTCATTACATAAGAAAAGTTACCACTATGTCGATCGTAGTTTAGGAGATATTTGTCTTTCTGTGAATAAAGGTCTAAAGTAACGATTTTGGGTTTTTTATGGGAAATCATATGTCAAGCTATGCTCTATTTGGTGACACTATCCCTATGTCCCGAAAATAACTGGAAGTATGTGATACTTATGTTTGAACCAAAAATGTAACACGTGCGCTTAAGGCCATCTCCAACTGTAGATGCGTTTTTTTCGAAAAGCGGATTTTCGAAATTGAAACTTCAAAAGAGCCTGGGTGAATTTTTTTTAACTTAGTGGGTTCGTTCTGGGCTTCAGAGGTCGGGAATTTATCGGTTATATGCTCCTATATGAAACTCCATTCCGATAAAGTAGTACCTTTTCTTATGGATTGACTGATTATCATCATCATTGGAATAAAATAATAATTTTGTTTTCAGCATAGCCATCCATCCTAATAAATTAGTAGTGGCCACTGGTCAGGTCAGAGGCGTTGATCGTAATGCGATGGTAATTATCATTTATTAACTAGATATCTCATTTAGTGTTATAAGTATATTTTGCATCTCATTGAAGTCATCTTATAATTTTCTAATAAGAATTAATAGAGAACTGATTGCCCCATTGCATCATCAGGAGAATTTTTAAATTCTGTTTGCTTATTTATTATATAATTCTTAATTTTATTTTATTTTTTAATACTATCAAGATAAAAAATGCGAATGAAATCCCAAATTAAGTCCCACTAAATTATTGTGTATGGGACAGATCAGTATACTAAAAGAACAAATTTTACATTATTATCGTTTCTTAAAAGTCCAAGTAAAAAAAAAAGGTACCGATAAAGTTTCATTTTATTTTCTTTTTCAATTTTCTTCAGAAGTTCTCATATGATTTTTTTATCATGAAAGTACTAGTAATCGCCATCTTCATCTTTCAGCAGTATTTGTTTGGGAAATAACTGTAATAAGTAATAAACAAATTACAAAAAAGAAAAAAAATTGAACTTCATTAGTAGTTTAGTGAGATGTCATTCGGAATCCTAATTGACTCCCAGTCGAACATTTTAACTCAAATATCTAAATTAAAATTTTTAATTTTCAGCCTCACATAAGGATATGGAACTCAGTGAGTTTAACAACCCTAGCAGTAATCGGCAATGGGGAATTCGATGGAACGATCTGCTGTCTATCATTTTCGAAAGCAGATGGAGGAAATTATTTATGTGCTATCGACGAAACCTCCGATCACAATATTTCTGTCTGGGATTGGCAAAAGGGAGATCGAGGCCTGAAGCTCACAGAGACGAAGGTAAATGATTAGAAAAATTTTCTACCAAGAATAAATTCTGAAAACTAGATAAAAGTCATGATTTAACTTCAAAGTATTTAACCTTCATTGGTCGAGACTCAAACCGGAATCAACCGATTAAACGGATGACGATTTTAATTTTCAATTACAGTGTTCGGTTGATACGGTAGTCTGTGCCGAATGGCATCCGCTGGAACGAAGTCAAATTGTCTCATGTGGAAAAGGACACGTATCTTTTTGGTCCTTGGATAATGGTGGAATGCTTTACAAAAAGATGGGAGTTTTTGAAAGTCGAGAAAAACCCCGATACGTCACCTGTGTTGCTTTTAATCAAAATGGTGATGTCCTCACTGGCGACAGTAATGGTAGCGTCATCGTCTGGGCAAGAGGTATTTTTTTTTTAAACTAGACAAAATAGGCGACATGTGCCTAAAAAAAAGGGTTTCATAGCCCATTAAGACGAAATTTAGTCTTTTAGCTCTCCCACCTCCCATATCACTCCCCTCCACCCATATTTCAATAAAATAGGTCCAAAATTATTTAAAATTCAACTAATTTTTTTTATTTTTTCCAAGGAACGAACACGATAGCAAGGCTGGTGAAAAATCTTCACGAAGGTTCAATATTTTCGATATGCGTTTTGAAAAATGGAAGTATCGTCACCGGGGGTGGAAAGGACGGACGAATTATTCACTTTGACCAATCTCTGAATATGACTGGACAAGAGGCACAGGTATAAAAAAAATTTCAATCTTAATTTCCTAACTGGAGGGGAGGTGTTACGTCCTCTAACATTATATTTGTTATACTCATTATATTATATTGTTTAATTCTATTTTCATTGAACCCAAATACTGAATAATTTAAACTTATTTATTTGTCAAGGACTTCGAACACATCTTTTTAATTTTTTTGTCTTTTAATAATAAATTAATTGCCAAATAATCCAGGGATCACGATAGGTCAGCAGTTTCATTGTAGGGATTAATGCAAAAAATCTGTATTTCATAGTATCTATTATCAAAAATAATATAAAAGAAAAGCCAGGACAATATTTTTATAATTGATGACATTTTGATGAGAATGGCATGATTAACGTAACCTAAAGTTGTTCAAAATTGTACGTTTCATTTTTGAAGTAAAATGATTTTTTTTCAAAATAATGATTTCTTATTAACAATAGCACTTTGAGACGCAAAACACAAACATAACGTAACAAAAAATTGCTTAATATTGTAAATATTTTTTTATTCAATTTTTTTTGTTCAATATAACCGATTTTCGGTAAAATATGTTAACATAACCTAAAATTCTTTCCTAATTGTACATTTTATTTGAAATCTATACCCATTTCCAGTTAAAAAAAGAGAGCATAATCTAAAATTGTTCGAAAATTTGTTATCTTCTTTGAAATCCGAGGATTTTTTATCAAAAGTACCGTTTTCGGGTATAAAACGCCAATAAAACCAAAAATTGTACAAAAACGGTGAATTTAAGAAGTAAATGCTCATCTGAAAAATTTTATGATTTTTTTGGTTAAAAATAAAGTTTTTCGACGAAAAAAAACACTAACATAATAAAAAAACATAATTGTAAATCTTCCTTGAAATTTAATGATTCTGTTCGAAATAACCGTTTTTTGATTAAAGGCGTTAACATAACCTTAAATTGTTCCAAAATTGTAAACCATCTTTGAAATCTCAATCGATATTTCCAGTGAAATCCGCTAGTTTAACCTACAATTCTACAAAAATTATCAGTCTTCTTTGAAATCTAATGTTTTGTTTTTTACTAAAAATACGGATTTCCGGTATAAAACATCAACATAACCTGAAATTGTTAAAAAGCTGAGAATATTATTTGAAATGTTTTAAATATAATTTTCTTGGAATTTAAAAAAAAAACATTTTGTGTGAGAAACGTTAACATTTCCTATTCGAAAATGGCAAAACTTGTTTGAACTTTCATGATTGTTGTTTTTAAATACCAGTTTTTGGTGTAAATGCTAATGTAACCTAAAATTGTTTAATAATGATAAACCTTTAAAATCCAGTGTTTTTAGTTTCGAAATGTCAATTTCCGATAAAAAAACTAACTCAACATGAAATATTTAGAAATTTTAAATCTTTTTCGAAACTTTTTGATCTCATATTAAAATTCTTTTTTAAAAATACTAATTTACAGGCGAGCACTATAAATCAGGTATAATATTTTCAATAATTAATTAGACAAATTGATAGTTTTAATTTAAATGCACCCGAGTATGAAAAATCACAAATATTTCTCAATTTTTATAAAGGTTTCTATGATTTTTCTTATAAAAAGGGATTATTTGTAGTTTTAATTTTCAAATTTTCATATTTAAGATATGAAACAACTTCATGAAAAGAAAAGCCAATCAGGTATTCAACAACAATGATTATGAGATTTTCGGGACTTTTTTAGATAGAAAAATAAAAAAATTTACTTATAAATAAATGTTATAAGAACAAAAGTATCTCAATTAAGGATGTACACTACGTACAATCAATCTAAAATATCGCCAATCTTTAAAATGATTTATCAAATCGAAAAAAAATAGATCTATTTTTAATTTCTGAAAATCTTGACGGAGGCTTCTAAGCGTACTTCAGAAAAAATAATTCAGTTCAAAATTGTTTATTTAACAGTAGTTATTTAGAATTTTAGTTTTTGTTATCGCTTTAGGGAAAAGTTACAATTCTTATTTAATCCTAATGAGCAAGGCCTCATTTTATTCTTTGAAGGATTCTCTACATTTCTATTTGGGTGGTGTTTTTTAAACCTTAAACTATCATTGTTTATAACAATAATAACTACATGATTTCTAAATTGTTTCTTTTTAATAAAACCGACCCAAATAGAATTGTAAAGAATTTTATAAATCATTTTAAAGTTAGGCGACTTTTGAGATCGATTGTACGTAGTGTACATCCTTAAGTGTGAGATTTTTTTTCTTTCGCGGCACTATTGAATCAGTCATGTCAGATTTTTTTTTTCTATATTTTTGCGCAAATCGTCGACAATTTCATTTTTTCTTTGCATCCTGATTTCTCCAAGCTACTCATAATTTCTTTATTAATTTCCGCGAATTTGGTATAGTTCTGGAAAAATTAATCGCAGCTTAAAAAAGAGAGGAAAATGGCCGAAATTCCCAAATATAGGAATTAGAGGAGATTTTTAATAACAGAGAGGAAAAAAGGGGAAAATGGAAAATAGGTGTCTGACTATGATCCCTGATAATTTCTAAACCTTACCCAAACTAATCCCCAAAGCAAAAAGCTTTGAATTATAGATTATAAATTCAGTATCATCAAAAATGAATCATCAGCTCAGGATCTTCTTTTTTAAACATTAAATTTTAAATCCCCTGCTTGATGGACTAATTGCACTAATAAAGATAATTATAAATGCCCTGGACGCTCCATTAAATTTTTTCCAAAAATTTTGTATTTTTAGTTGTAAATTTTTTTCATATTAAGGGGGGAGGTTTCACGTCCATCAAGAATCCGATCTAAAGACCGGATTAGTGCGGTTCCTTTTGCAATGTGTTCTTTGTCCGAAATTATAATGAGGGTCTTTATAATGAGGTCGAGGAGCGACGATTGAGTAATTTCACTCCTATTACGATTCGCCAGATCGAGGATCACTTTGGCGGAATTCGGACAGTCAGCGAAGGCAGGGGTTCTCAACTTTTGGTGGGTACAACGAGAAATTGCATTTTACTTGGGGATCTGGAAATGGGATTTAATCCCACAGTGCTGGGACATACTGATGAAGTATGGGGTTTGGCTTCACATCCGACCTTACCTCAATTCGCGACTGCAGCTCATGACCGTTTGCTGCAAATGTGGGACAGCCTCAGTCACACTGTGGTATGGAGCAAGGACATCGGGGTGAGTTTTCAGGTCGACTTTTGATCTTGGAGAAACGATTATTTTACGACCTTCACTAATTATCACAATCTTTTATTAATTTTTTATCTTTTCTTCAACAACAGGTCCATTTTATTTGCAATTTATATCAGTAGCCTTCAATTTTACTTGTATCTGATGAACGTTTTAACAGTGATTTCACTTTGTTTATAAAGTTTATTGATGTTCAATTGATGCCGTAAACACTATGAATGATAATTTTAATTGTTTGTCATTTTTTTGTGAATTCGTAATTTTATTTGAAAATTTTGTTCAAATTAGTAGTGTCACGGCTCATGAAATCCTTTTTTTTTTCATGTTCTAAAATCTTAAATAGGAAAGTTCTTTATTTTGGTGAGAAAATAATTACCTATTTTTTCCAGATTTGTCACAAAATATTGACCTTGTAAACCTGGAATTCTCCTTGAATTTTTCATGAGAACCTTGAATTAAATTTTTTCTTTTATAAACACTTATTTTATTGAAATGCGAAAAGCAATTTAAATATTTTAGTATATTATGAAAGAAACATCTCGCTTAAAAGAAATCTTGCTACTGAAAAGTTTTTTAATTATCCATATATAATTTATCTTTTATTTATTACAGAATAAATAAAGAGATTTCTAGGCATTTTTTGTAGACTTTGCCAATTATTTTATAGATTGTAATAAACAGACTTTAATATTGTGAATGATACTATAAATTTTCAACTCGGTTTTTGAGGGTGCACCAGATTACAAGACATTACTGAAGATTTCAAAAGGTTTCAAAATATTCCAAATCTTTTAAAATATTTTAAAGTATAGATTTTAAAAAATCCAAGAATTCCAAAGATTTCAAAATATTTCAAAAGATTTAAAGGATTTCAAAGATTTGAAAAGGGGTTATAGTACGCCAGATTTCAAAGATTTTAAAACATTTCGAAGATTTGAAATGATTTTAAAAGGTTTCAAAACATTTTAGATATTTTCAAAAAAAAGATTTCGCTAAGATTTCAAATAATTCAATGATTTCAACGAATAAAAAAGATTTCACATACAAATATTTAAGAAAAATTTCACAAATATTTCAAAAGATTTCACAAAGTTTTCACAAAGATTTTTCAAAGATTTCGAACATTTCATCAAGATTGCAAGGATTTCAAAGATTGGAAAAAGGCGTGCAAACCAGATTTCAAAGATTTCTCAAAGATTTCGAACATTTCCAGAGAATTTAAAACATTCAAAAGATTTCAAATATTTTGAAGATTTTAAAAAAGGTATACCAGATGTCTAAGATAACAAAATATTTTACACAGATTAAAAATATTTTAATGATTTCCAATGAATACAAAAGATTTCAGAAAGATTTCACAAATATTTCAAAGATTATATAACACTTTCAAAAATATTTCAAAAAATTTCACAAAGATTCCAAGGATTTTTAAGATTTCAAGAATTTCAAATATTTTACGAAAGTTCGAAAATATTCAAAAAAATTGCACAAAAATTTCGAGATTTCACAAAGATTTAAAAAAAATTCAAAGATTTCAAGGAGTTCAAAGACGACTTACTTAGGCAAAAAATCAAGAATTTGTTTATTTATGGCTATTGTGCTACATTTGAATGAAAAATAGTTTTTGGAAATAATTAAAAAATCGATCCATTTTTTAAAGCAAAATCTGTTGTATTTTTTATATTTACTAGTGTAGTTTTTCGATTTGAGAGGAAAAATAATTGTCAAAACGAAATAAAAATTAAGAATAACTATTTATATTTTAAGCTTATTTTGTTCATTTGTTTTTAAATTTCTATCAACATAATTTTGCCAAGATTCTTCAAAAAATTCATACAACATTTTCAAGGTTTCAGATATGTCACATCAAAAATTCAACAAAAAACTTAATATTCAACTAAATAGTTGAATTTTCAACAATAAAAGATGAATTCTCAACGAAAATTTAAATAGCTGATATTTCAACCAAAAATATTTCAATTTTAAGTCAAAAACAATTGAATTCAACTGAAAAATACGAATTTTCAACAAAATAATATAATCGTCTACCAAAAAAGATTTTTTAGTCAAGAAAGAAAAGAAATTTCAACCAAATTATAATTTGACTGGAAAAATAATTTTTAATAAAAAATAACAATTTTGAATTGCTATTTACTTTTGAAGGTTATTTATTCTTAAGGGTTTATAAATATAATTTTCCTAGGCTTCTTGAGAAAAATCGAAAAGATTATTAAAGATTTTAGATATGCCGAAAAGTATTTAGAAAATTTTCAAGAAAATCTTTTTATTTTACAGAATTTAAAAAAATTAAAAGTTCCTTTAAAATATATTTAGGACTTGTAGAAGTTTGATAGAAATTTAGAAATATTTTATAAATTTTTGGAAATCTTTCAAAGTTTTAAAATAGGTATTTTTAATTAAAAACTTCTAAAATTCCTAAATGTCTTTTAAACTGAATCAAATTTTCCTGAAAATTTGAAAAATCATTAAAACTAAAAAAAATCTTTGAAACCTTCCAGATTCTTTTATGAAAATTTTGTAAACCGTTTGGATTCTCTTAAAATTAATTTTTGAAAATAAAAAATCATTCTAGATTTTCCCTGGAATCTTAAAAACTTTTTAATTTTAAGTATATTGAAACCTTTCAAACTCCTTAAAAAGCTTCAAAATTTTATTTCAAAATGTTGAAAAATCTGCATGTTGATTAACATTTTTTAAACTCTTTATAAATTTTAAATTATTTTTGAAATTTTTTTCAAAAATTCTAAGTATCTTTTAGAATGATTTGGGTTTTTCCTAGATTTTTTTTTAAATCTTTAAAAAAAATTTAAAATTGCCTTAAATCTTTCAGATTATTTTTTGACAGTTTGGGAAATGTTTTACAGTTTTTAAAAATCTTTTTAGAAAATCTCTAAAAATTAATTTTTTCAAAATAAAAAATGATAAACAATTTTCCACGGAATCTTAAGAAAATTTTTTTTATACTCTTGAAATCTTTAATAATTTTTAAAAATCTAAATTTTTTGTTCACAATCTTCAAAAATCTAAGTTCTAAATTTTATGACATCTTTTTAAGTTTAAAATTATTCTTAAATCTTTTTAAAATTTCTAAATATGTCTTAAATTTACTCGAATTTTTCTCTAAAATTCTGTAATCTTGTGAAATTGACAAATTATGCTTTAAAATTTTCTACATTCTTTTTCGAAGTTTCAGGAAATAATGTGAAATGTGTTGAAATCTTTTTGAATTTTCCTGCAAAATGATTAATTATCTTGAAATCCTCTTCAACTGCTTAAAAAGCTTCAACATTTTATTTAGAATTCTTCAAAAATTTAAATATTGATTTAAATTTTTTGCAATCTTTTCATATTTAAAATTATTTTTGAAATTTCCTTAAAACTTCTAAACTTCTTTTAAAATATATATTTTTTAATTAAATTAAAAAAATAAGGTACCACATACTTTTCTTTTACAAGTATTTTTCGATTTTTTAATTTTGTTTTAAATTATTTTTTTTATTGTAGGACACGTATTTCCTTGAATTTGTTTTTAACAGTAGAAATTTTATCAGTGAAGTAAGTAATATTTCCTCAAAGTTTCATGATTGAAAAAAAAATTGTTGGGGATGAATTTGACTTCTTAATCTCAACTTTATCATAAAATCGCAACTTTAAGGTTATTTAATTTTGTCAGCCTAATTTTGTTTTTTGTAACGAATAAAATTTAAGGTTCACATGGCACCATGATAAAGAATTTCCGGTATTTTACAACATGATGTAGTTAAAATTGTAGAAATGAAATTTTAGAAACTTTAAAAAGTTGAATGTATTTTTTTAATCTCTTTTACAGTCATTTCACTCTGTTTATAAAGTTTATTGACGTTTAGTTATAATTGTCCTAAACGCTCAATTAAAAATGTATTGAAAATTCCGTATGAGTTTGTATTTTTATTTGTAAATTTTATTCAAACTAAGAGGGGAGGTTTCACGTCAAGTAACGATATTATATTTATTATACTCACTATAACACTTACTATAATTTAAATTTATTTATTTATAAATGATTTTGAAAACATCTTTCTAATTTTAGGAACAAGCCCAAAGCGTCTGTTTTTCGCCTGATGGTAACATAATGGTCGTTGGCTGTACAACCGGAAAATGGTTGGTAATTGATAGCGAAACGAGGGAATTATACTGTCATCATTCGGACGGTAATGAGCCACTTCAGGTAAGAATCGATTTTTTAATTCCTTAAAAAAAATGAATTATCTCATAAAAGTCATAAATAAAACAGTACTTTATTTCTTTGTTTTTTTTTTTCACACAGAAAGTGATAAAACATGTCGAAAAATTGGCAAGACTCTCTTGGAGAGGTTCCAATGGAGTTGGCATGCTTGCAGTTTAAGACTGCACTAAAATCGTTTCAAATAATTATATTTATAGTATCACTGACAAAAGACTAAAGGATCTCATTCTAAAATCTAAAAATTCAAATTTATTATCGAAAACTTAAAAAATATGTAAAATAAATAAAAGAGATCTTTCTATTTAGAAACAACTTAAATTTTGTTTTGAAATTTCAAAACGAGCGATTTATTTAAATTAGAAAAAAATTGGATATGAATTGAAGATTAATAATTAAAAAATGGTGTTTTCAGGTTGTCCGATTTTCTCCAGATGGTTCTATGCTTGCCATTGGCTCTAGGGATAATCATATTTACATTTACCAAGTGAATGAGGATGCAACGAAATACAGTCGAATTGGTCGTTGCATGGTGAGTTAAAATATAATTTTTAAATAATATAAACAATCATTATTCACTGGAATTATTTAATATAAATAAGAAAAAGGGAAAAATTTCAGCTTCAAATATAACATTTTAATCAGTTTTTCTTTCGCTTTACAGCCAAAGAGGATTCGAAGACGTGCAGTAAGCTTTGTCATTGACTCATCTTTAAAAGAGACATTTGATTTTCCATTTAATTTTCTTAACATTTTTAAATTATTCTAAATTATTTCTCAAAAGTTAGGGTCAAGTTCAAAATTACTTAATTTTTACCTTGATTTATAAAGTGGACGAAAGAGGCCCATTGATTATTAAAACAATTAGTTTTTCGCATATTTTTATTGTTGTCTGCTTTAGGCAAAAGTCGCAAAATTTCATTCAATTTGAATTTACAAAAGATGATTCTCTTTCTTGAAAGGTTCTTTACAATTCTATTTGTCACGTTTTTGATAAATATTACTTAGGAAATTAGTTTATTTAAATGATGACTAACTAAAAATAATTGTATGCATTATTTCTAAATAAAATAATTACTATAAGAACGTGACGAATATAATTGTAAAGAACGTTTTCAGGAATAGAATATTTGTAAATTAAAATTTAAAAAAATGAACATTACGACTTTTTCCTAAAGCGGAAGAAAAGCTAAGAATATGCAAATAAATTTAAATAAACCATTGTGACCTCGACTGTTTTTGGAATTTACGCTTGGGTTTTTCTTTAAAAATTTCTAAAATTATATCGTTTTAAATGATTATTTCTTCATATTATAATAAATTTTCAAAAGTGAAATAGAAATAACATTTATCACATGTTTTCATGAAATGTCTTTTTTAAATTTTCATTTAAATAGAAATAGAAAGTAGATATTCGTATCAAATACTGTTTTAACAAAGTTCTGGACAGATCATCATTCATCACAAGCACGCTTATATTTTCTTTTATATTATACTCTAAATTTATATTTAATATTAGTTATTTTTGTCTAAATATTAAAATATTTATAATAATATTATAATATTTAAATAATAATATAAGACCATGTGGACAAAAAAGAACTAATATCAAACATAATTATACTCTGAAGTTTACATGATTATTTTTCTACAGAAAATCGCATGATTGGATGCAAATTAATTTTTAAAATAGCAATGTTAATTTTATAAAAGTAGCAATTTAAAAATTAGAATTTTTCAAAAATGAATTACAAAAAATATCTTTTTTAAGTATTTGAAGAACGACTGACAAATCCCGAAAAAGAAAATTCCCGAAAAATAAAATGTTTGAAATAGAAAATTCCAGAACTTGGAAAATTGCCGATAATTAAAAATTTTCTATTAATAAAATGCTCAATAGTTTTTGATATTACTCAATTTGGAAATTCCCGAAATAATCTTAACGACATTATAAAACATCCGAGAATGTAAAATCGCTAACACAGGGAAATTCTCAAAGTATAAAATTTCCGAATTTCAGCAAATAAAAATTATTTATAATAAAATAAAATGCTATCATTTCAACAACATGTTTTTCTTTTTTCATTGATCATTTGGTATTTTATTATTATTATACTATTGAAAATGTAAAACTGTTTGGAATTTGATGATTTATGGATTTTTTTATTTCAAATATTTTTTTTTAAATTTTACAGTTTTGGGAATTGTGTTTTTCGGGATTTTTTAGTCGCCCCGCATTGGAACAAAAATTTGTGATGTGTCTATAAAATATAAATAATTTAAATTTGTTAATAATTTCAGGGGCATTCCAGTTTTATAACTCATTTGGACTGGTCAGTGGATGGACAACATTTGCGAAGCAATAGTGGCGATTACGAAGTTCTTTATTGTGAGTAAAATAACCTTTTGAAAAAGCTAAATCGATTTTTTTTAAGAAAATTTAAAATATTGATTTATTATTAATTATTGATAGTTAATTTTCAATTAAAATTAATAAACAAAATTTATTTATTTCTTCATCTTTATTAATTTTTCAGCTATTGTATATAATACTTAAATAGCAATTAACACCATTTTTCTATTGACTTTTAAAAAAAGTCTTTTTGTAAAATATATATATTTTTTAAATTATCTTTTGAAAAAGTAAGATCAATTTTTTGAAATTAAGATCAACAATGTGAATTTAATATTAATTAAGACTAACTAATTAAAAATTAAAATTCATAAAGAAAATGTATTTATTTCTACATCTTTATTATGTTTTCTGCTACTGAATATAATATTTAAATAGCAATTGACGAATTTATTTTACTCAATATTATAGATTTTAAAATAGCAATATTGACAAAATTTATTTGATTTATTTTTAAAAAGAAAAATTCTTTTTGTATAATTTTTTGTTATAATCATTTGGAAAAGTAAAGTCAATTTTTGATAATAAGATTAAAACTATGAATTTCATATTGATTAAAAATTAAAATTATTAAAGAAATTTATTTATTTCTTCATCTTTATTACGTTTTCAACTATTAAGTATAATATTTAAATAGGAATTGACGAAATTTTTTTTATGCATTTTTTTAATAAGCCTACATTTCGTAAAATATTTTTTGTTGTAAAATAATATTTTTTATTATTATTATTATACCATTAAGCCATCGCTTTCGGGGTAGGTGCGACTCACTCGATTGAGAAAGTAAAATCGATTTTTTAAAATAAAATAAAAAATATGACTTTAATATTAATTAAAAATTTATTATGAAAAATTGGCCATGCGTGCCGAAATTTCGAAACAAACATACCCTTTTCCAGCTCTTGCTATTTATACCGAAAAATCCGGCTATTTATGAAAAAAAATTCAGTACACGTCGCAACGGCCTAAATGAATACAATCGACGAAATTTTTTGTATTATTTTTTTGTAAAATAATCTGTTGAAAAATAAAATCGATTTCTTAAAACAAATGATAAAAATATTCATTTAATATTAATTAAAACTTAAAATTAATAAAGAAATTTATTGATTTATTTCTTCATCTTTATTATCTTTTCAACCATTAAATATAATTTCTTTAATTGGAGAAGAAATTTGGCTATTCATGTCGAAATTTCGGTACAAATAGTCCATTTTTCTGCTCCTGCTGTTCGTACTGAAAAAAATCTGGCTTTGTGTAAAAAAAAACTTCGCTACACGTAGCAACGACCTATTTAAACAGCAATTGCCATACATTTTTTTTGTAAAATAATCTGTTGAAAAATAAAATCGATAAAAAAAAAGAAGATTAAGAATATGAATTTGATATTAATTAAAAATCAAAATTGATAAAGAAATTTATTTATTTATCTCTATTACTTTTTCAACTATTAAATATAATATTTAAATAACAATGGGCGAAATTTTTTTATTGATTTTTTTAGTAAACTTACATTTCGTAAAATATCTTTTTTTTTGTGAAACAATCTTTTTTATTATTATTATTCTATACCATCGAGCCATCCCTTTCGGGATAAGCGTGACTCACTGGTTTGAGAAAGTAAGATCGAGTTAAATAAAAAATAAAAAATATGACTTTAATATTAATTGATAATTAATTTTTAAAAATTGGCGTGCCGATATTTCGGTACAAATAGACCCTTTTCTAGCTTTTTCTGTTCATACCGTATAAATCCGGCTATTTGTGAACAAAATTCGGTACACGCAGCAACGGCCTACTTAAATAGCAATTAAATAAAATAATATGTTAAAAAGTAAATTCGATCTCTTGAAACAAAAGATAAAACTATTAATTTAATTGTTTATAATATTGCATGTTAATTTTTGCTTTAGCGTCAGAATAAATGATCCAATCAATTTTTAATTCGAAACGTTTGGTTCAATTAAAAATTGATTGAATTATTTATTCTGACACTAAAGCCAAAATTTACATCCAATATCATAAACATTTATTTTCAGCGAGGGTCAATATAATCTCCTCACTGAGCACTAATTCAATATTAATTAAAAAATAACATTTTTAAAGAAATTTGTTGATTTATTTCTTCATCTTTATTATCTTCTCAACTATTGAATTTTTTTTTCTAACTAAAAATTCTTTTTATGAAATCTTCTGGTGGGAACCTTAATTCAATTTTTTTTTTAATTCTAGGGAATCCGGGAGTTTGTCGACAAATTCCTCAGTCGTCGACATTAAGAGATGTTGATTGGGCATCGCAAACTTGCGTTATTTCTTTCGAGACTATTGGAATTTGGCCAGATGGTGCTGATGGAACAGATGTTAACAATTGTTCACGTAGCGGTGATGGCAAGTTACTTGCTACTGGTGATGACTTTGGTAAAGTCAAACTCTTCTCTTACCCGGCAAGCCAACCGAAGGTAAGATTAAAAAAAAAGAATTCAAAATTAAATTTAAAAAAAAAAATCTTAATTGAGTTTACACTAAGTCTTGTAATAAAACTTCTCATCATAATGAAAGAGAATACAATTTTAAGAATTATTTCAATTTAATTAATTTAATTGAATCAAGAAGTTTTCCAGTAATTAATCACTGACAAACAAATTTTTATGGAACATATAATTTAAATAACATAATTAAATTAGAGCCTACAAACTTTATAAAAATAGAATTCTATTCCTGTGAATGTCCTAGTTTTCATTGTAGCCTGAACAGCATACATTCAATTATATTTTGTTATAGTATGTCAATTCTTAAAAAATTTTATTTATTTATATTTTACATACATTTTTTTCGGCGAGATTTTAAATTTCACTAGGGTGGTCGCTTGAAAATGCAATATGCTTTCAGAATTTATTCTTTAAACAAATAAAATTCCTAAAAAAAATTAATCCAGTTAGATGAAATCTTGCACAAACAAATGTTTAGGACGTTAGCCTAACTTTTTATCATAAATTTAATGGTGCTTTGTAATATTCTAGAAAAAAATTTGTAGAGACATTTTTTACATGATTGACTGTTTCTTCCAGTAATTAAGATTTTTAATGTACTTAAAGTAGTTAGACTTTTGAAATTATTTATATTTTTTCATTAAAGATAATTAAAAAAGTACTTAACAAATATGTAAGCAATTTATATGGTACGCCAATATTATTCTATCGACATTATTTTCTAAGCACGAAAGCAACGAATATTTTGTATGGAGTTTAACCTTTGACCTCTCGAACACGGACTGCAAGATTTCATCTGATTGGATTAAATTTGTTTAGGAATTTTCTTTTTTTTTCAAAAATTTCCAAAAGGGCATTGCTTTTTTTAAATTTATCGATTTTTAAAACACTCTAATATTTCATCCTTCTGAATTATAGTTTCTTATAATTATATGTTTAAAACTCAAAATACTAGACTTGTATTCTCGATATGAGATGAATTTCCGATAAAATAAGCAATTTTTTAATCAAAGAGATAAATTTTAAACTAAAATGATGAATCCTCAACAAAAAATTAATTTTTAACAAAGTAGTCCAACTTTCAACCAAGTGTAGTTGAATTTTCAACCAAAACAAAAATAATTATCAAATGAGAAGAATTATTTTCTACTCGAAAAGACGAATTTTCAACCAGGTAGTGGATTTTGCAACTGAATAAGATCAACTTTCAACCATAAGTTGAATAGTTAAATTTTGAAGTCAAAATTATTCAGTTTGAACCAAAAATAAAATGCATTTGTAACAAAATAGTTGATTTTTCAACCAAAGAGATAATTTCTCAACTAAAATGATAAATCTATAACCAAAAAAATGAAATATTAATAAAGTAGTTCAACTTTCAACCAAAAAGATTAATTTTCTGCAAAAAAAATTTCAACAAATTTCATGAATTTTTAACTAAAATAACTAATTTTCAAGCAAGAAAGACGATTTTCCAACCAAATAGTTTATTTTTACACCAAAGAGATGAATTTTTAACTAAAATAATTAATCTTCAACTAATAGAATGAATTCTTATCAAAGCAGTTTCGCTTTTAACCAAATATAGTTTAATTTTCGAAAAAAATATGAATTTTCAACAAAGTCTGTAATTTTTGAACCAAAGAGAAGAATTTTTTATTGAAATGATAAATAACAAAAAAAATCATCTTTATTAAAGTAGTAGAACTTTTAATCAAGAAGAATTAATTTCTAACAAAACTACGATTTTTCAACAAAATATATAACGTTTCATCCACAGAGTTAAATTTTCAACTACAAAGATCAATTTTCAACTAAAAAAGAACTATTTTTAACTAATGAGATCAATGTTTAACCAAAAAAGGAATAGCAACATTTTCGGGTAAAAAAAATTAATTTTTAACAAAATAGTTAAATTTTCAAACAAAGTGATGAATCTTCAATTAAAAAAAAATGTTTTATTAATAGAGTAGTTAACTTTGAACCAAGTATTTGAATTTTCAACCAGAAAAGATGAATTTTTAACGAAAAATGTACTAATTTATATTTCAGCAAAAAAATTTAATTTTAAATAAAAAAAAGTTGAATTCTCGACCAAATAGTTAAAATTTCCAATAGAAGAGATGAATTTAAACAAAATAGTTAAATTTTTGAACAAATTGTTCAATATTTAGTATACAAAGATAAATTTTCAACCATATGGTCGAATTAAAAAAAAAGAGAGATTAATATTCAACCAAAAACTGTTGCATTTTCAACCAAATAGTTGAACTTTCAAACAGAATTTTTTTTTAGAGGACTGTTGAATTTTTAACAAAAAAGTTAATCTTAAGCCAAGAAAGATAAATTTTCAACAACAACAAAAAATACTTTTCTATCGAACAAGATGAATTTTTAACCCAAAAGGACAACTTTTCTATTAAAAAAGACGAATGTGCATTGAATTTTCGACCAAGAAAAATCACTTTCGAACAAAATAGTTAAATATTTAACAACAAAGTTAAGGTTCAATCAATAAAGACGAATTTTCCGAAAGAAAAAGTATTTTCAACCAAATAATCCAATTTTCAAACAAAAATCATTAAACTTCGACCAAAAATTATTTACATTTTTAATTCAGTACGACAAATTTTCTATCCAAAAAGACGAATGTACTACAAAAAAGTTGACTCTTAAACAGAAAAATGTGGCTTTGTAAAAAATACTTTAATTTTAAAAGTAATAATTTTATTTTGAACGAAATAGTGGTTTTTTTAACCAACAGAGATAAATTCTGAACGAAAAAAGGAAAAAAATAAGAGGTATCTTGATAAGAGGAGAAAAATAGTAATTCTTCATAAAGTTTCACTAAAACAAAAACAACAAATTTCTGTCATTGTATCGTAGATATAGTCAAAAAACACTAAAAACGATACACTAGGTATTTCAAGACAACATTTTTTTCAATAAATCTAAGTTACCAGAAAAAATAGTTCAAAGCAAATTGAAATATTTTTTACTCTGCCCAAACCCTTGAAATTTGAAAAAATGGACTTTCGCTATTTTATTTTTTCGACTTTTTTTCTATTTCAACAATTTATATGTCAGAAGGTTCACATTTTAAAAAATTCTATTGACTTCCAATCAGAATAAAATATTCAAAAGTGTCATATTGTTTTTATTTCACGGTAAAATAAATTTTGAATGTCTAAATTAAGTGAAAATTTTTTCCAGTATTTTTTTCCTATTTGTGTCTGCACAATGAGGAATTTATTCTAATTTTTTTTTGCTTAAGGCCATGTGACGAGTGGGTCACGTGACCGGCTTCCTACCTTACCGACACTTTTTTTGTAAACTTATTTTCACACGAATAGCCACACCGAGTTGAAAATTTGGGATAATAAATAAGAAGCACTAAGAAACGCATTCATTTGTAACTTAGAATGTAAGTGGGAGTAGGGCTTTAGAGCCCTTGTCCCAATTACATTCTAAGTTACAAATTGATAAAATTTATTTTGAAAATAAGACAAAAGTACGAAAATCGTGGGATTTTTTCTTTGATTTTGAACGCCTAAAATAAAACACAAAAAGTATACAAAAAAATAATTTTTTCACATATTTCAGAGACCAAAATGCTCAGCAGACGGAAAATGTATATAGGTAGTATAGTAAATCCAATGTGAAAAGCTTGAGATTACAAGTCGAAATATATTACATTTTTTTACAAAATAGTTTAACTTTCAACCAAAAACGACGAATTTCCAAACAAACCAAAAAGTTATCTTTAACCACAAAAAGATGCACTTTTAACTAAATATTCGAAGCCAAAAAGAAGAATCTTTTAGAAGACATTTGAATTTACAATTCGAAAGTACGAATTTTCTAAGCAAAAAGACAAATATTGAACAAAATAATTAAATTTTCAACAAAATAGTGCAATTTTTAACAAAGCAATTAAATTTTCAACAAAATAGTTGAATTTTCAACAAAAAAGTTGAAGTTTTAAGGACGAATTCTCTACAAAACAAATAATTGAATTTTAAACTAAAAACAACCAATTTTCAACCAAACATGGAATATTTAAATTTGCAGTTGATAAAATTGCTTTTCAACAACAAAGAAACAAATTTAAAAAAAAAAGTTAAATTTTCCATCAAAGTGATACATCATCAAATAATGAAAAGAAATTTTAAACAAAGTAGTTCAAATTTCAATTACGCAGTTAAATGTTCAATCAAGAAGATTAATTTTCTGGCAAAAAAGATGAAATTAAAACAAAATACATCAATCTTCAACCAAAGAGGTGGATCTTCAACTAATAAAATTAATGTTTAACTAAGTAGTTCAAATTTCAATTAAGCAGTTAAAGTTTCAAGGAAGAATGTTAATTTTTTCACAAAAAAATAATAATTTACAGCAAAATCCAGAAATCTTCAACCAAATTGTTCGATTTTCAACTAAATAGTTAAATATTCAAATAATGCAATGAATTTTTAACAAAGTAGTTCCAATTTTCAACTAAAAAAAGTGAATTCTCAATGAACAACTGAATAGGCGAATTTTTAAATAAAAACGATTAATTTTTAACTGGAAATAGAATAGCTAAATTTTAATTTAAAACAAATAATTTTCAACAACAACAAAAAATTGAATTTTCAAAAAAATAGTTCAATTTTCAACCAAATAGTTGAATTTTCAACCAGAAATGATAAATTTTCATAAAAAATTAGAATAGTTAAATTTGCAATTAAAAAATTAATTTAAAAAAAAAATTAACAAAATAAATTAATTTCAAACCAAATAGTTCTATATTCAACTAAAAAAGATCAATTTTTATCCGTAAATGGAATAGTTAAAATTTCAGGTGAAAAACAAATTTATTTTGGATAAAAAAAAATGTTCAACAAAATAAATTAATTTTCCACCAAATATTGAATTTTCAATATCAATTTTTAACCGAAAATGAATTAGTTAGTTCTTAGTTCAAACTTGAATTCAAAATTAAAAGAAAAAATGAATTTTCAAACAAACGAAAAAAATGAATTTACAAGCAAATTAGTTTAATTATCAACTAAAAAAGATCAAATATCATTCAAAAATCGAATAGTTAAATTTTCAGTTAAAAAAAATGTATTTTGAATAAAAAAAAATAATTGCAACAAAATAAATTAATTTCCCACCAAATATCAAATTTTCAATTAAAAAAGATCAATTTTTAACCAAAAGTGGAATAGTTAAATTTTTAGTTAAAAAAATACTTAAAAATTTAAAGAAAAAACGCATTTTCAACAAAATAAATTAATTTACAACTAAATCAGTTTTATATTCAACTAAAAAATATCCATTTTTATCCAAAAATGAAATAGTTAAATTTTCATTTAAAAAAACTTTATTTTGAATAAAATAAAAACGAATTTTCAACAAATTAAATTAATTTCCCACCAAATATTGAATTTTCAACTGAAAAAGATCAATTTTTAGCCGAAAATGGAATACTTAGATTTTCAGTTTAAAAAAATATTTTTGAAAAAAAGAAACGAATTTTCAACAAAATAAATTAATTTCCAACCAAACTAGTTTAATTACAAACTTAAAAAAAAATCAAATACCATTCAAAAATCGAATAGTTAAATTTTCAGTTAAAAAAAAATTTATTTTGAAAAAAAAATGTCACCAATATAAATTACTTTCCCATCAAATATTGAATTTTCGACTAAAAAAGATCAATTTTTAACCGTAAATGGAATGATTAAATTTTTAGTTACAAACATTTAGTTTAAAACAAAACAAAAAAAAAACCGAATTTTCAACACAATAAAATTCTCAGTTAAAAAAGATCAAATATTATCATCCCAAAATGGAATAGTTTAACTTTCAGTGAAAAAAAAAAATTATTTTGAATTAAAAAAAACAAACTAATTTTCAACAAAGTAAATGAATTTCCCACAAAATAATTGAATTTTCAACTAAAAAAATATCAATTTTCACCCAAAGATAGAATACATTGATTTTCAGTTCAAAACATTATTTTTGAAAAAAAGAAACAAATTTTCAACAAACTAAATTAATTTCCAACCAGAGACCGCCTCTTCTGAAATCCCCACCCCTTTCAGCAGGAAATGTGTGCTAGTTTTTGAATGGCCCCATATCAAGAAAGTTACTCACGGGTACATTTTGCCTAAAGACGAGATTGGGGACTAGGGTTGGGGTAATATAAGCCCCAGGAGGTGCGGGAGAAGCTCCACTGGGACCGACCTGATGCCCAAATGTTCCTGCCGAAACCATAGTTCCATGGGGCGCGTAACTTCCGGAATTCACGTACATTAATGGCACACCCGGCATCTGAAAAAATTTTGAATTATTCAATTTTAGATTGTTCATTTTGAGTGCTTTAAACTAAAAGTTTGTTTATTTTTTATCACTCAAGGCACCATTTTTGTAATTTTAAGTTTACAAGAATTTGGAAGTGCCAGAAAAACATTCGAGAGTACTCTAGAAAAGTCCTGAAAATTCAAGAACAACGAAAACCTTCCCAAATATTTTAGAAATGTTAAGAACATTTAAGTTTCAAACAATTTTAAAATATTTTAAAAATGTAAAATAACGCAACAATACAAATATGTGAACACCTAAGAAGATTTAGGTACGTAGGAAATATACTTAAGCTAACTTCTAGAATAATATTCTAGAAAAGTTCAGAAAATTCTAGAAGGACCAAAACATTCCAAAATATTCTAGAAAAGTAAATAATTTAAATTTTTGACAGTTTCAGAACGTTTTAAAACGTACAAAAAATCTAGAATAATGCAACAGTACAAATATGTGAACACCTAAGAAGGTTTAGGTAGGGGAAACCACCCTACAGTAGATAATGATTTACAGTAGATACTCTTAATTAACTGGGAAATTGACAAAAAAAGTCCTTTACTTTTGTTAGTATAACATTTCAGCAAGGATGCTGTATTTTCTGACGAAGTTTTATTGAAATTTTATAATTAATTAATGTGTGAGAGCAAAAAATTAATTTTTAACCTGAAAAAAAAATTTTCGCCTCTTCTTCATTCATACTTTTTAACTTAATGAAACATTTTTATGGCATGTTCATACATCAGAATCAAAGC
>JAABKJ010002274.1:0-28426 GCA_011634705.1 Andricus grossulariae
GTGTCCCACCCACGCAGGAACGACGTATATCTACAGACATAATGCGGCCCTAAGAGTGCTTTATTACCATCTTTGTCACTATTGAGGTGTTAGCCGCGACCCTGCCCTGACGAACGCTGTAAGGGAGATAGAGTATCAAAATATTCGGTACAAGTAATTGTCTTTGTGATAGGTGCTTTCGGAGGTGCGAAGGTATAACTGGTTCATAAGCTTAGAGCCATACCCGCATGCCAAAAATATGTCACGTCGGTGTCATCTTTTAGATGGTAGTTGCTCCCAGTGGGTCCCTGCGGTCGTTGTTGACCTTATTTTTCAATTATATATATACGTAAAACGGTGCTTATTGGGTCGGCGATATAATGAGAGTTTGCTTAATGGGATTATTAGAGGACTGTCTCCTGAGCTGTTACCTACCTTTTTTTTGAGTTTTTAACCTTATTTATAAATGCGTGGGAGGAAAAATACATAAAACGGTGTTTATCGGGTCTTCAAAGTAAAAGCATCAAAATGACATGTGAATGAACATGTAGAACTGTGCAAATTATTTAGCATGAAGAACACAAGAATGCCAATCTGATCAGCGTTTTCAAAAGTCGAAAAAATTATAATAAACAAAGGTTTTGTGAGTTTGAATTTTCCAGACATATAATGGTGTTTATTAGGTCGCATTCATACATTAAACGGTGTTTATCGGGTCGGCGAGGTAATCAGATTTTGTTTGATGGTTTTAATAAAGGACAGTCTGCTTAGACGTTTACTACCAATTTTTTAGTTTCAAACCTTATAGTAAATGCGTGGGAGGAAAAATATATAAAACGGCGTCAATCAGGTCGTCAAATTAGAAGCTTCAAAAGGACACGTGAAAGAAAAGGTAGAACACTAAAATATATTTAGCATGAACGAAACAAGAACGCCAATCTAATTAACGTTTTCAAGAGTCAAAAAAATGATGATAAACTAAAGTTTTGAGAGATTACATTTTATCACAGATTTAACGGTGTTTATGACGTCACATTCATACATTAAACTGTGGTTATCAGGTCAGCGACATAATGACACGTAAAAGAAAATGTAGAAAAGTGAAACTTATTTAGCACGAAAAAAACAAGAAAGCCACTCTTATCAACGTTTCCACAAGTCGTAGAAATAATAATGAACAAAGGTTTTGTAAGGTTTAATGTTTAAGAGATTCAGCGTTGTTTATTGGTTCGCGTTTGTACATTAAACGGTGTTTATCGGGCAGACGAGATAAAGAGATTTTGTTTAATGGAATTGATAGAGGACAGTCTCCTGAGATGTTCGCCACCTTGTTTTGAGCTTTTAGCCTTCTAGTAAATGCGTGGGAAGAAAGACACATCAAACGGTGCTTATGAGGTCGCTAAATGAAAAGCTTCAAAATGACATGTACAAGAAAATGTACAACATTGAAACTTACTTAGCAATAAGAAACCCAGAACCCCAATCTGATCAACGTTTTAAAGAGTCGAAGAAACAATAATAAACAAAGGATTTGTATGTTTGAATGTTCGAGATATTTAACGGTGTTTATTGGGTCGCATTCATACATTAAACGGTGTTTATCGGGTCCGCGAAATAATCAGATTTTGTTTAATGGGATTAATAGAACAGTCTCCTTAAACGGTTACCACTAATTTTTTCATTTTTAACTTTTAGTAAATTCGTGGGAGGAAAAGTACATAAAGCGGTGTTTATCAGGTCGCAAAATGAAAATCTTTGTAACGACACGTAAAAGAAAGTGCATAACAGTGAAAATTGTTCAGCACGAAAAAAACAAGAACGCCCATATAATCAACGTTTAAAATAGAACTTGGGGGAATACGCATTGATACTCCCAAAGTTCAATACATGTCATGCAATCTTCAAAGAAGATGATAGCGCTTTGCATTAAGTGATCATGGCGTTCATAGTTAAAAGAAGTGCTAGTGGTGGGCGACTTGTTAAACACCCTTTCATACTCAATTTGGCCCTAATGAGAACCTATATCTACTTACTGAAAAATATGTGTAAATCCATTCAACCAGGCAGTCAATGATTCTATGACTTCAGAAAAACCTGGCAGCCTAGTACTAATATTATATTCCGCTAACGACTTTAAATCTCTAATTTCTAGCGTAATTATATTGTCACATTTGCGCACCAAATCGGCTGATCGCTGTTCAACAGAAACAGCATTATGCTAACGCACCATGAATATATTTTCTAAGTTCAATAGATGTCATGCAGTCTTCAGCGAAGATAACAGCGATTCGCATGAAGTCATTATAGCATTTTTGATTAATAATAACTGCCACCTACGAGCGACCTGCTAAACACCCTAACGTATTTAGCTCGGACCTAATAAGAACCTATATATAGATACTAAAAAATATATGCAAGAACATGTAAGCAGGCAGTCAATGAGACTACGATGTAAGAAAAACGTACCACCATTGTACTGATATTATATTCTGTTAACGAATTAGTTAAAGATTGATATTCTCCAAGTTCAATACATGTCACGTAGTCTTCAAAGACGATGCCAGAGACGGGCGACCTGATAAACACCCCTACGTACCTAATTCGGACAGAATGAGAAGCTACAAATACTTACTGAAATATATTTGTAAAAACATTTAGGCGGGCAGTCGATGAGTCTATAACTTTGGAAAAACCTAGCATCCTATTACTAATTATATATTCCACTAACGACCATAGGCCTGTCCAGAACAACTCAAAAGATTGCAGTTCATAGACCCATCAATAAGCTGATTTATGGGGAATCTGTATATATATTCTCTAAGTTTAATACATGCCATGCAATATTAAAAGGAGATGATAACGATTCGCATTGAGTGAATAATGCGCTTATATTTAAAATAATTGCCAGCGGTAAGCGACCTGCTAAACACCCTTACGTAACAAATTCGCACATCATAAGAGCATATATATAGACTTACTGAAAAATATGTTCAAAACCATTTCAGCCACATACAGTATATTGCTTTAGAAACAAGACTAGCAACCTGTTACTGATATTATATTTGTCTAACCACTTCTGTCCTCTAATTTAAAATGTAATTTTGATATTAGGTATGCGGAACAAATCGACAATTCCCTGTTAATGGAAACCATGAATATGCTGATATATGGAGAATCCGCATTAACATTCTCCAAGTATATTAAATATCATGCAATATTCCGAGAAGCTGATAGACAAAGTCTGTCTAGAAAAAATCAAAAGACTGATGTTCATAGAACTCACCAACATGCTGACGTGTGGGGAATCCATGTTGATATTCTCCAAGTTCAATAAATTCCATGCAGTCTTCAAAGACGATGATCACGACTTGAAGTAGGTGATTATAGCGGTTTTAATTATTAATAACTGCCAGCGACAGGCGATCTGTTAAACATCCTTGCGTATCTAATTCGGACCTAATAAGAACCTATATATACTTACTGAAAAATATGTGTAAAAATGTTTAGGTAGGCAGCTAATGAGATCACGGTAACATCTTATCACTAGCAGTATATTCTCCTAACGACTTTGAAATTTCTAATTCGAAACGTAATTATATTAGCAGGTAATTGTATTATAATTTTCATTATCACTTAAAGTCGTTAGCGGAATACAATATTATTTATGGTATGTTAGGTCTTTCCAAATCCATAGACGAATTGACTTTCTGCCGTATGGACCTTGTAGAATGTCAATACGGATTCCCTGTACGTCAATATGTTGATCAGTTATATGAACAGCGATTTTTTATTTGTTCCTGATATGTGATAATATTATTACGTTTGAAATTAGAGGCTTATAATCTTAAGCGGAATATAATATTAGTAATAGGATGTTGGGTTGGGTGACGGACAACTGTGCAAAGATCAACTCTGTATGAGCCCATCTGTGCATGTCGGTGGCCACAGGCACCACTCTGCACCGGGCCATTTGTCTACGTCTCAATTTGGACGTGCACAGTTAGGAGACTCCAACATTTGCACGTGAACCGTTCGTAGGTTACCATCTGTGGCTGTCTAAATGTCGGCGTGTACAGATGGTACCCTAAAAACGGGTCATATGCACAGAAGGGAGACACCCAACTGTGCGCGCCTCAATATGCACGGGGTATAACTATTGAAGGAGCAACTGTGCACGAGCCCAACTGTACACGAGCCTAACTGCGCACGTCGAGGGCCGGTGGTACAAAAGTGCGCGTGCACACATGGGACACTCCCAACTGTGCACGTCTCAATTAATACCATTAGTAGGCATGAGGAATTTGCGGAATTCAAGTAATACAAGGAGTTCACCAAATATGCGGAATTCACGTAGTTCACGAAATTCACGGAACTCACGGAATTCAAAATTTTCCACCGAATTCAAAAAAATTCACAGAAATGAACAAATGCGCAGAATTCGAGGAATTCACCGAATTCTAGTAATACAAGGAAGTCACGGAATTCAGGGAATGCCCTCTACGGATGATAGCAATTCGCATTAAGTGATTAATGCGTTTATATTCAAAATGACTGCCAGCGGTGAGCGACCTGCTAAACACACTTACGTATATAATTTGGATCTCATAACCTATATATACTTACTGAAAAATATGTGCGAAGACATTTAAGCAGGAAGCTAATGAGTGTATGGCATTGAAAAAACTAACAGCTTGTCACAGATTTCTTATTCTGTTCAGGAATCTAGTCTTCTAATTTTAAAAGTAATTAGGACATTAGGTATCCGCGAAAAAATCGACTGACTTCTTTTCAAACAAACCGTTAATATACTGATATATGGGGAATGCGTATTGTCATTCTCCCAGTTCACTGCATGTCATGCAATCTTTCGAGAAGATGATAGCTATTTGCTTTTAGTGATTGTTGCGTTTTAAGTGAATGATAAGGGCGAGTGACGGACGACCTGCTAAACACCCTTACGTATCCAATTCGAAACTAATAATAACCTATATAAACTTACTGAAAAATATGTGTAAAAACACTTAATCAAACAATCAATCAGTCTATGAGTTTCCAAAAACTCATCATCCTACTCAAGGAACCTAACAAAATGATGGGACATTTTTTGACATTTGTCTATTATTTAAATTATTTTAAAATAATTTGGCTCAAAAATGAGATTAGTATAAGAGAATATTGAAAGACAGCGAAGCTGCGGAGACATTGCGTCAGAATTATGTGACATATGTGTTTTACGTCGAAAATTACAAAAAGAGAGCTAAAGAAACTGCCGTTACCTTCCTTTTCGTTACACACGAAATTAAATTTTGACGAAGCACAATTTTACAATTGCACCTCCGTAACCGCAGAACCAATAAGTACTTATTAATCAGCATAGCTATTAGGTCATTCATCTTAGATTTATAGAAATAATTGACAGATAGCAGAAGAAAACCACTTAATTTCTGTTGGAACCCTGACCCTATTACTTACAATCCATTCCACTACCGGCTTTGAATTTCTAATTTCGTAATGAAGATATTACGCAAGTAGAACATATCGACAGATCGCAGTTCACAGCAAACATTAATATGCTGACGTATGGTAAATCCGTATTGATATTCGCCAAGTTCGATACATGTCATGCACACTTCAGAGAAGATAATAGACCTTCGCTAGGGTTGTATGAAGCGGTTTTAATTAATAATAACTGCCAAAGATGGATGGCCTACTAAGAACCCTTACGTATCCAATTCGCACCTCATAGGAACATACATATAGACTCAGTGAAAAATATGTCTAGAAAAATTCAAGTAGGCAGCCTATGAGGGTATGGCTTTGGAAAAACCTAAAATCCTATTACTAATAGTATATTCTGTTAATGAGTTTGAATATCTAATTTCAAACGTAATGATATCATCTTATGTGCGGAACAAATCGGCTGATCGCTTCTCATAGAACCGGTCAACATGCTGACGTATGGGGAACCCGTATTGATATTGTCCAAGTTTATTACATGTCATGCGATTCCCAAAAGAGGTGAAAGCGATCCACATTAAATGATTATGTTGTTTATAATTGAATTAACTGCCAGTGGTCCGCATTTTCGACTTTCGATGGATTGCTCTGCACAATGATATGATACAGATGGCGTACGATCGAGGGCACCTCTACCAATCACCTGCCAGTACGCAGCCATTCTGTCCAATGGAGGCTCGCGCTCTGCGTAGCGTTTTACGGGTTTTATGCTTCTAGGCCCTAGAATCTAGATAATCCATCGACATGTAGTAAGCCTAGTAAACACGAAGACATCTTAAAGAGCTCTATACGACATCTTCTTGAAGATGAACGACAGCTTTGAAGATATCCCACAACAAAGATTTGAAGAGTCTTTAAGGTTTAGCTATTACCATCATAAAGAGCTCTTCTGGATATTGTAACAATGTTTTCATGATAGAAATAAGACAAAATAACGAGAAGATAAGACGGCTTTAAAATATCGTTATTTACATGCAGCTGGGTGGTTATTATTTTTTGAATGTCCAATATATAAACGACTTTAAATTAGAAGCTTGCATTTTCTATGTTTCGAATACACAGAAGTGCCTATTTTTTAATAGAAAGACATTTATATATATATATGTATGAAAAAACGGAAATGAAAATTGGGATTAGGTAAAACAACTTTTTTTATTAAATACACATACAGAAGTGAGAAAATATAAAATATAGCATCACTTTAAGTAATAATATTTTGTAATAGTAATAATGATAGCAATAATTATTTGTGACATGAGCAGTAATAATACTTCGTCGTTATAGCAAACGATTTGCTTGTTGCCTCTTGGAGAGGTTAGAAAATTCTTTCTGATTACCCATAGCGATTTCAAATAACAGGACAGGAATAAAAAGCGTATCAGATACTTGCCAAAAACAGCTCTAGCTTCAGGAAATATATAAGCCTTGATATAAATTAATATGAAGAATTATTTATTAATTACCCCAGCTTTTTATATATCGCACACCCGCCTCCTGCACCACGCGTCTTACTTTCATGAAGAAATGTATCGTTACGATATCTTGAAAGATGTCTTTGAGTTATCTCTGAAAATACATCCCGCGTGTTTCTAAAAGTTTTCTTAAATACATCAAAAAACGTCTTTAAGAAAAATGTTAAAGGTATCATTGAAAAACTTCTTAAGGATGTCGTGAAGATATCTCTTGGTAATTTCTCGTAAAAGCTCCTGCAAACGAGAAAAAGAACGATATCTGAAAGTTATCCCATGTTTACTGGGACTAGACCGATAGCTACGGCCGTCAGAAGCGGAATAGGGAATAGAAAGAGAGGACAAATCGAGAAAGTCGACTAGTCCTTTTCTAATGATGTTGATTGGTAGATTGATCCTTTTCTAATGAAATCAAATGGAAGATACACCCTATATTAGACCCCAGACCGAATGCAAAGATATTCCGAATGTGTATACAAGGACGCTAAACTATAGTTAAAAATTGAATTCATAGCCACCAGATCGCGGACCGGCAGAGTTTGCGCAGTAGCGTTCATATACATTTTTAGGTCAGGTTAGGTTGTATATTACGCTAACATAACCCAAAAATGTATACGAACTCTAATGCGCAAACTCCGACGGTCCGCGATCTGCAGCTCTGGTTTAGAAGAAAAGGTATTTTGTTTTTATTCATACATTACAATGAGTATAATACGGTGCTATTATATAGCTAGAAGACCTTTCTTCAGTTTTTTTAATAGCAACATGAATTTTACACCCATTTTTCAAAAACTCCGCATTTAAGAAAAAAACCGCATTTTGGAGCCTGCGTCGCTGCAATTCTACAACTCGGGTCTGGCAACATAGGTATATGAGGCGATCTGTTCACCTCAGCGGCCGCAGGTACGACTGTGCATGTTGTTAGCCACAGGCACAACTGTGCACCGGGCCATCTGTGTACGTTTCAATTTCCACATGCACAGTTGGGAGACTCCCATCTGTGCACGTGAAACGTTCGTAGGTTACCCTATGTGCATGTCTAAATGTCGACGTGCACATATGGTACACTGAAAACGGTCCATGTGCAAAGATGGGAAACTCCTAACTGTGCACGTCTCAATTAATACCATTGGTAAGGAGGAGCAAAAAGCTCAAAAGATGAGGACGAGTCGGGCTCACTTTTTCTGATCGGGCTCGAATCGTTTCAGGTACTTGAAGATTTCGAGAATATGGCCTGTTTTGTGTTCTTGAAAACAACCGGGCACTAGAAATAGAAGAATTTAACGGAATCCACGGGATTTACGGTATTCACGGCATTCAAGCAATTCACGGGAATTAACCAATTCATGGAATACAAGGAACTGGCGGAATGTAAGCAATACAAGGAGTTCACGAAGTACGCGGAAATCACGTAATTCACGAAATTCGCGGAACTCACGGAATTCAAAATTATCCACCGCATTCAAAGAAATTCACAGAAATCAACAAATGCGCGGAATTCGAGGAATTCACTAAATTCTAGTAATACAAGAAAGTCACGAAATTCTTTTTACGGGAGTAAGCAATTCGCATTACGTCATTAATGCGTTTATATTCAAAATAATTGCTAGCGGTAAGCGATCTGGTAAACACCCTTACGTACCTGATTCGGACCTAATAAGAACCTATATATACTTACTGAGAAATGCTCTGCTCAAGCCTTTAGTATTCTAATTCTAAACGTTATTAGGATATTAGGTATCCCCGACAACATCGACAGACCGCTGCTTAGAAAAACCGTGAATGTGCTGATATATGGGGAATCCGTATTGTCATTCTCACAGTTCACTGTATGTCATGCAATCTTCCAAGAAGATGATAAATATTTGCATTCAGTGATTCTTGCGTCTTAAGCGAATAATAACAGCCAGCTACGGGCGACCTGCTAAACACCCTTGCTTATCTAACTCGCACCTAATAAAAACGTATATATACTTACTGAAAAGTATGTGTAAAAACATTTTAGCTGGATGCCAATGAGTCTCTGACTTAAAAAAAACCTACCATAATATTACTAATAGTATATTCTGCTAACGACAAAGTCTATCTAAAACAAATAAAAAGATTGCTGTTCATAGAAACCATCAATATGCTGACGTAATGGGAATCCGTATACATATCCTTCAAGTGATTCTTCAACCTGATAAGCGCCTATTCATACTTACTGAAAAATATGTGTAAAAATATTTAAGCTGTAGCCAATGAGTTTTTGGCTTTGAAACATCTAACATATTATTACTAATAGTATGTTTTATGAACGAGTTAATGAATCTAATTTTTAACGTAATCATGTTATGATATATTCGGAGCAAACCGACAGATCGCACTTCACAGTGAACATTAATATGCTGACGTATGGGAAATGCATATTGATATTCTTCAAGTTCGATACGTGGCATGCAATCTTCAAAGAAGGTGATAGCGGTTCACATCAAATTATTATGCCGTTTATAATTAAAATAACTGTCAGTGGTGAGCCACCTGTTAAACACTCTTACGTACCTAATTCGGACTTGATAAGAACCTACATATAGTTACTGAAATATTTATGTGTTAAAACATTTAAGCAGGCAGCCGATGAGGCTATGACTTTGGAAAAACCTGACACCCTATTACTAATTACATATTCCGCTGACGACCTTAAGTCTTTTTCAAGAACAATTCAAAAGATCGCTGTTCATAGAACCCATCAATAAGCTGACTTAAGGGGAATCCTCATTGGTATTCTCCAAGTTTAATAATTGCAATGCAATTTTGAAAGAAGATGATAGCGATTCGCAATGATTGAATAATGCGTTTATATTTAATAGAACTGGCAGCGGCAAGCAACCTGGTAAACACCCTTACGTATCTTATTTGGACCAAATAAGAACCTATATATATACATTCAGTGATTGTTGCGTCTTAAGAGAATAATAACGTCCAGCGACGTGCGATCTGCTGAACACCCTCACGTTTCTAATTCGCACCTAATAAGAACGTATATATACTTACTAAAAAGTATGTGTAAAAACATTTTAGCTGGATGCCAATGCATCTCTGACTTTGGGAAAACCTACCATCCTATTACTAATAGTATATTTTGCTAACAACAAAGTCTATCTAAAACAAATAAAAAAATTGTCGTTCATAGAACCCATCAGTATGCTGACGTAATGGGAATCCGTATAGATATTCTCCGAATTCAATACATTTCATAAAGTCTTCAGAAAAGGTGATAGCGATTCGCGTTAAGTGATTATAGCGTTTTCAATTAATATTAACTGCCAGAGACTGACCTGCTGACCTGCTAAACACCCTTGCGTATCTAATTTGGACCTAATAAAAACCTATATACAGTTACTGGAAAATATGCGTAAAAATATTACGACAGGCAGTTACTGAGTCCATGGCTTTGAAAATCGAACATCTTATTACTAATAGTATATTCCCCTAGCGTCTTTAAATATGCAACTTTAAACGTAATTATATTATCAGGTAAACACTTACATTATCATAATCACTTATATAATCACTTAATATCGTTAGCGGGATACAATATCATCTATGGAATGTAAGGTATTTCCAAATCCATAAACATAAACATAAATAAACGCCATAATCACCTAATTCGAATCGCTATGATCAGGACCTGATCCGAAATGAAACACATTACCTGATCAGGACCTAATCAGGCTATGCTTAGTAGGTGCCTGAACCTGCCCTGCTCACGTCCTTATTCGTTTTCGTATTCCAATTTAGGTGATATTTTTAATAAAAGGAAAACCCTTTAATTCAGTAAATTGTTCAACTTATTGAATTAGAAACATGATATTCACTGAGTCGTGGAAATTTGTGTTAGTATATATATATATATATATGTGTGTGTGTGTGTGTGTGTATATACTGCCGGTCAAAAGTTTCCGGACACCTTTTTTTATGACTTATAAAGTTCTCTTAATTTCAATTATGTCAGAGCTAAAAAATCTTCTCTTTAAAGGGTTTAATGCTCTCAAAATTCTGTATGAAATGAGCCCATGATGAAGCTCTTCATCAGTTTTTGAAGATTGTGTCAAAGTTTTCACAATCTTATAAATTTTTGAAAGGCATGTCCAAACGATATTCCTCGGCAATATATTTGCTGTGAGTGTAGCTTGTACGAGCTACTGACTCGTATATGTTCATTAACGTCACCTGATCAGCAGCAACTGCTTTGATATCTGCTCGCAAGCCCTTCATTTCTCTTATTAGCATCTGAACGGCAAAATAGAGACAAAATCATTAACAAAATGTAAAAGCGATAATTAGGCAAGGAAAAGTGGAAAAATATGTTGTTAAGATTTACGAATTTAATTTTCGTATTATAGTAATTATGATAAAATTGTCAAAATAACTTACGAATTTATTCACAGCTTTGAACTGGCATACCCTTCGAAAGCTTCTGTTGCGGCATTTTCGGCGGGTTCGCGATTTTTCTGACTGATGAACAAAATTTATCCTTCGCGCCTGTGCGTTGAATGCCCGTCCTCTCCGAAAAATTTTCGTAAAGTTTCAACTTCTCCTTTAAGCCTGCGAAAAATTAAGACAAATATATAGGTTGAATCGAAATTATTTTAAATGTATATAACATTAAATATATAAAAATTGAATAAATAGAAATTTTTGAGTCAATAACAGAAGTGACCCCGAAAAAGTGAGGTTATGATCATTTGAATAATGCTCGCACTATAAAAACTGCAAAAAAATTTACAAATTATAATGGCAAAATCACGGAACTAGATGCAGCTATTTACAATATTGAATGTAGGGAATTCACTGTTTTGAAGGTTAGAAACTCGTAATGTATTTGTAAATTTGCTACTATAAATGGGATAATATTACGTGCACTGTAAAAGAATTTCCTGTGATTTAACTACATGGGAAAAGGTGACTAAAATTATCAAAATTGAAAGCAGGGATTTGACTATCAATGGTGTATTTAACAATTTCATAACTATAGTTAAATTTAAAAATAAATTTATAACTGACAATTCGTAAAATTCATCTGTATTTTTTACAGTGTGGTACTGTCGAAATATCGCATTGTTTGTTAATGCGTCACATTGAATGTTACACAAGCTGCAAGTATATTGATTTTAAGAATTGCTAAATTGTAAAAATATAGAAAAATTGTTTTATAGTGCTTCAAACAGACGTTGAAAAGGTGAGGTTAAGACACTTTGAAAAATTTTGGAGGAACAGACACTAGAAAAGTGAGGTTAGAAAAATCAGGTTATGGTACTTTGATTGGTTGAGCACATTAATTTACACAATATATACATACCTTAATTAAAGCTCACTGCACAATTATAAAGAAGGAAAATACCATTAGCATGAAGAGTCCACAAACACAAATAATAGTTAATATTGCGAAGCTTTTAGTTTTGTTCTCACTGTTAACAGGGCCGCCTCAAGAATGAGGAGCAAATTAATATTAGTAATAGAATGTTGCGTTGGGTGACGGACAACTGTGCACGGATCATCTGTGAAGATGATAGCGATTCGCGTTAAGTGGTTATAGCGTTTTTAATTACTAATAACTGCCAGTGGTGAGCGTTTATATTTGAAATAAGTTCCAGCGGTAAGCGACCTGCTGAACACACTTACGTATCCAAATCGCAAATCATAAGAACATATGCAGTGAGGCCAAATTCATAGTAGTCATATTCATAAGTGCATAACTCACGCTTCTGTATGACTTCTATGAAGTTCACTTTAGTCCTTTACTCCTCTAATTCTAAATGTAATTATAATATTAGGTTTTAAGCGAATAACACCGGCTAGGGACGGGCGACCTGCTATAGACCCTTGCGTATCTAATTCGGACCTGATAAGAACCTATGTATACTTACTGAAAAATATGCGTAAAAACATTTAGGCAGGCAGCTAATGAGTCCACGGCTTTGAGCTTCTAGCGACTTCTAATATCTAATTTGAAAAGTAATTATTTTATCAGATAATCACTTACACTATTGTAATCACTTACATTCTTACTCATTGTCGTTAGAGGAATACAATATTATTTATGGAATGTTAGATATTTCCAAATCCATAAACAGATTGACTCTCTGCCTAAATGTTTCTACACAAATTTTTCAGTAAGTATACATAGGTCCTCAGTGGGTCCACAATGCATAAGAAGGTTGTTTAGAAGGTTGCTCGCTGCCTGCTGTTACTATGATTTAAAAATGCTATAATCGCTTAGTTCGAGTCGCTATGACCTTACTTGAAAATTGAATAACATCTGTTGAACATGGAGAATATCAATATAGCTTCCCCGTACTCCAACATATTGATGGTTTCTATTAACAGCGATCTTTTTATTCATAGCGCGTACGTGATATTATAATTACGCTTGACACTAGACAGTTGAGAGTCGTTAGCGTAACAACAATACATAGACAGATTGACTCTCTGCTCAAATGTTTTCATACATATTTTTCCAGTAAGTATATACAGGTTCTTATTAGGTCCGCATTAGATACGTAAGGGTGTTTAGGAGGTCGATGACCGCTGCCACTTATTATCAAATAAAAATGCCATAATCACTTAATTCAATTCGCTATGATCTTCATTGAATGTTCCATGATGTTTATGAATCTTGGAGAATATCAGTACGGCTTCCTCGTACTTCAGCGTATTGATGGATTCTATTAACAGCGATCTTGTGAATCGTTCCGGATATGAGATAATTTAATTAAGTTTGAAAGTAGAGATTCAAAGTCGTTAGCGGAATATTATATTAGTAATAGGATGTCTGGTTTTTGTGAAGTCATAGATTCACTGAGTGCTTGTTTATATGTTTTTACACATTACTTCTTCGGTTAGTTTATATATAAATTCTTCTTAGGTCCAAATTAGATACGTAACGGCGCTTAACAGATCACCCACAGACTGCAGTTGTTATACATTAAAAACGGTATAAACGCTTCTTTCGAGTCTCTATGATCTTGCTTGAAGATTGCTTGACATTTATTGAACTTGGAAAATGTCCCTACGGATTCCCCATATATTAGCATATTGTTGCTTCCTGTCAGCTGCGATCTTTTGATTTGTTTCAAATACATGATCTCATAATTATGGTTGAAATTGGAGACTCAAAGTCTTTATCGGGGTACTATATTACTTATGGAATGTTAGATCTTCCCAAATCCATAGACAGATTGACTTCCTTCTTAAATGTATTTACACATATTTTTCAGTAAGTATATATAGGTTCTTAGTGGATTGCTCCCTAATGACTGACGCAGCATTCTGGAACTATTTTAACAGAGATTCCAGTTTGGATATTAGCATTATGGAATGGGATAAAATGAGGAAACTAGGCAAGTTCCAAGCCTCTACTCCCAGAAATTCCTTAGAATATTTGTGAAGCAGATAGGACGGTTATTATGTATAAATAATAACCTTACGAAATTTAGGTACCGAAAAAATCGTATACTAAAGTGAGTCTTGGCATGAGTATACGGATTCCAATACTCATATGTCTTGACGAGTCTCCGTATATGCTTTAGACTGCCTTTCGCGTCTTGTACTTACACTCATAACTATGGATAAACTAAAAATTTTCCACGTCAATGTTCAGTCTCTCCTGGCCCATTTTCTTGAGTTTAAATATTTTTTCAGTTCTGGTGATTATCATATAACTGCAGTCTCAGAGACTTGGTTGAAACCTGACACCTTCTCTAGTGCCGTTGCGATAGAGAATTATTTTATATTTCGTCAGGACAGATAGGTGAGAAGAGGAGGTGGGGTATGTCTTTACTTACATGCAAGTCTCTCAGGTTACGTGGTTGGCTCCATTCCACAAGCTAATTATCCGATAGCGGATTACCTATTCCTTGCAGTCTCAGCCGGAGAAGATCAATTATTAGTAGAGGCGATTTACAAACCCCCCAATGCTAATTATGACAAGGAATTGGTGTCAGATATTTTTGCGCTTGTTTCTGATACGATAACATCATTTTAATGGGAGATTTAAATACGAATCTGAATACATCTAACAATCTAACGATTTATTTGAGGTCTGTGGTTTTTTGTGCTGGTTTGTCTATTGTTCCGCATGATTCTACTCACCACACTGACCAGACTAGTACGCTGATTGGCCTTATAATACTAGACGATTTAGACAAAGTAACTGCTTATGTGCAGCACCCTACTCCCTTCCTTTCCAATCATGATCTGATCAACATTGAATACCAATTATCCTGTAACCTTCCAACCAAGCCGAATGTGACGCAGATCCGTGGTCTTAATAATATTAAAGTGCAGAAATTTTATGGCCACCTAAAGACCTATGATTGGCATATTCTGAGTTTACAAGTGGATGCCAACTCTAAGGTAAACGGGCTTGTTGCTATTTTAACGGAGGCCTTTGACAAATTTGCGTCATTCTTCGTCCCAAGCTCACGCAAAGAAGCTGCACCATGGCTAACAGCAGAAATTAGAGTGTTAATGAGGGCCCGGGACTCAAAATGGAGGTTAGCTAAGAAAACTAAAAATCCCCTTATTCAAAAAGAATTCCGTAAACTGTAATCTAGTACTAACGAAAATTAGAGACTCCCATAACCAATATAATTTCAACGCTATCAGAAATATAAACAAAAAAGATAATGTTTCGCATATACTGCGACATTTGCGTCTAATTCCACCTGAATGTGAAGACCTCCACGTGGACTTCATGCCTTCAGATTTCGAGCAGGCGTTTACACCACCTAATCAGCCTCCTATATTGGCTCGAAATCTAGCCCAGTGCGGAAATCCTTCTGATGATAGCAACTTCTTCTCCTTGGACTTCTCCCCGGTGTCCTCATTGGACACAATTTCTGAAGTCCGCTCAAATGCTATTGGCCCAGATGGTATTTCTATTAAAATGATCAGACTTGTCCTGCTTGTTATTTTTCCGATTCTGTTGCAATTTTACAACTTTTCGCTACAGAGTGGAATTTTCCCAGATAACTGAAAAATGGCAGTCATCCGCCCTGGTCCAAAGATCTCAAAGCCTTCTTCACCCAATGACTTCCATCCCATCTCTATTTTGAAAGCTTTGTCTAAGCCGCTTGAATGGATTGTTCATCGCCAGCTGGCAGATTTTCTAGATACGAATAATTTAATGGACTCTTTGCAATCTGGCTTCAGAGCTAAGCACAGTACCTTAACAGCGTCGCTTAAATTCACCACCGATATTAAATTGGCAATGGATAGAAAAGAAGTCACAGTGGTGGTACTGTTTGATTTCTTCAAGGCATTCGACTCGGTAAAATATACCCTTTTACTTCGAAAATTAAAACCTTTCAAATTATCTAATTCAGCTATTACATGATTTGAGCCTTACCTTAGCAATAAGTGTGAACAGATCAGGAATAGTGAGGGTGACTTATATAACTGGGTTAAGTTAAGAGGGGTGTTCCCCAGGGGTCTTCCCTTGCTCCTACTCTATTCAATATTTACACTTCTGATCTAGGTGGCGAGTTGCAATTTTGCAGATATCATAAATATGCAGATGATGTTAAGCTTTGCCTATCAGGTCCGGCGTCTGATTTTGAAAATATGCTGGGCAAGGTTCAGATCGATATAGACTTCGTGGTACATTGGGCTGTGGTGAAAGGGCTCATGCTTATTCCTATGAAAACCCACGCGATTGCCACTGGCCGTCTGCCTCCCCTTCTCTGGAATTGCTACAATGATACCCCCCTTTCAGGGTCGGCAACGTACAGATTTCCTTCCTTGATATGGTCAAAGATTTAGGATTTCTAACGAACCGAACCATGTCTTGGAAGGAACACGTAATGACCATATCGAGAAACAGCTTTAGAATTTTACAGAAGCTAAATAAAAAGCAAGACTCCCTTCCTACTTCAACCAGGATTCTATTAGTAAAAAGATTAATTTTACCGTTTTTTGATTACGATTGCATTGTATTCGATGACATCACGGATAACTTAAATAGAAAATTGAAACAAGCCCTGAATGCATGTATACATTTTATTTATCATTCAGCGAAAAGTGAACACATCTCTTCATATCCTCAAAGAGCTGGGTTCTTGACAGTGGCTAAAAGAAGGCAATTTTTATGTGTAACTTATTGTACTCCTTATTCGCAGATAAGACCCCTCAATACATATTTGAATTATTCATCTCTGTTTATAGAAATCCTAGCCAGGCAAGACTTCGTGACAGAGGTTTACTCCTAAAAATTCCAGAGGTCGTTCATGATTAGGGATGCCCGCCTGTGGAATAAACTTCCGCCCTGTATTAGAAAGGCTCCCTCACAGTATCACTTTAGGAAGAGTTTCTTTAAATTTTTATTAGATAATGCGAACTCAGCACTAGAAATCACACATTGTTAGTGGCTTTTCCGAACATTCTATACATTTATGACCGGCTACTTTTGCTTCTCTTGCTATTACACTATAATGTAAATTGTCATGTTACTGTGCTTTAATACTTTCTTAGTTACAAATTGTCGCTTAAGCTTAAGTAGATTTTGATAGATTTAGTACATTTTTGTGGAACTACTTTAAGCTATTATCTATATTTTTGGTTGGTTTCTTCAATTTCTGGGTTTATTACTCACTACTCCTTTCGTTTATAAATATATATATTTTTCATTTTATCAGTCAGGACGTTTTTGTACGAATACTCAGCAATTACATAATACTTAATCGTGCTCTTGATTTAGATTTGAAGAGTAGGATTTTTTCTTGATTTCATGATTTTTCCAAATTTCTAGGAATGCTTTTCTAGATTTGGCAAAGTGTTGAATTCAAGATTTCAAAATATTCATGTAGATAAAAAATACGGCTGCGAAGTACTATGGACATTTTCACTATGGGTGTATTTAGTTCTGCTCATTTTATGAGCATTTTGCTTCCTCATAAGTATCAAATAAATTTGCTTCCTCATAGAGGGAGGTTTTCCCTAACAAAATAAAAAAATGGATACTTTCGATATTGTTCAAGCTTATGTTTGTCTTTCCGAAAATTTTATTTTCAGAAAATCATAGGGCCCACCAAAATGTCATTTGATGTGTTCTGTTAGGATGAACAACTTTTTAAGCTACCTTAGTTTTATATTGCAAATTAAAACCTTATAGAAACAATGCAACTTTTCTTAAAACTTTCTGAGTAGTACTGTTATATTCCCAATATAAAAAAATCCTCTGGCGAACAAGGCAACTAATTTTGTTGACAAATTTAATAACGATATTGATAGGTTACGGAAGATCATGAAAAATTCTTAATTTTAGCAATCAATGCGTCTCGATTACATGACCAAATACATTATATACATTATAATCGTATGTCCAGTATTAAAAGAGTTTTACTTATATCAACAAGATAAACAACATATTTTTTCAATGTATAAATCGGTATTGCTAGATCATAAGAGATTATAGAAGGTTCGTCAATCGGTCATTCGAAATGTCTCGAAGATGCAAACAAACATGTCAGATACAGTACTGTTGTACTCCTAATATGAACAAAGTTTTTCTCTTATAAACAGAATACACACATTTTTTTTAAATTCATAAATAGGTACTGGTGGATCATGAAAGGTTCACTAATAGGTCAATCGAAATGCTCTACATGTAATATTGTCGTGCTTTAAATATCAAAAAAGTTTTTTTCATATAAATAGAATAAACAATTTTTTTTTCAATTCATAAATAAGTACTGGTGGGTCATAAAACGTTTATCAATAGGTCAATCGATGAGTCTCAATGAGGCGAACAAATACACTGGAAATAATATTGTCGTATTTTGAATATCAAAAAAGTTTTTCTTATATAAACAGAATAAACCATTTTTTGAAACTTCATAAATCAGTACTGGTAGGTTATAAAAGTTTCAACAATAGGTCGATCGATGCGTCTCAGAGACGCGAACAAATAAGCTAGGTATCGTATTGTGTTTTCAATATCAAAAAAGTTTTTCTTATATAAACATGTAAAATTTTTCTTTTGAAATCTCTAAACGCAAGAAAAAATTACTTCTAAATGGTCGATCTAGCTTATAATCTAATCATTCCTGGATATTATAAGGAGCAACACTTCAACCAAATTTCATGGTTGTAGCTCTTTTACTTTTCGAGATATGGTGAACAGAAAAAAGTTACACACATACACACACAAACACACACGGATATTTTTTAAAATTTTAATTTCCGAGCTCCTGGGGTCGAATTATATAAAAATATGTCAAAAAAGTATATTTGAAAGTTTAGGTCATTACAAACCTCCCTCTATGAGGAAGCAAAACTTTTTACTTTGAAACTAAATATTTTTTGACTCGTTTATTAAAATAATTTCAATGTTGGCTGATTCGACGCGAAATTTTCTAAATTTCCGAATGATTCTACATGCAAAGTCGTACATTTAGTTTTGGTGCAGATATTCGTCTTTGAAGTGAAGTATGAATTTTCAAACGTTTAAAGGAAATGTACCCAAACTTTCTGTCGGTAGTGTAATTCCAGAAAATCATAACTTTTCATGATTTACAGGTTGAAAATTTATTCAAATAAATGAAAATTATTTAAACAATAGCCAAATATCTTACACACAAAAATATTACTTTTAACATTCGTTAAATGTGTCATCAATTCCAGAAAATAATAAGTTATCACGATTTATTGGGAAAAAATTATACAAATAGACATTGTTTAAACAATTAGAAAACATGGTGAACAAAAACTATGCATTTTTTGACATTCATCAACTGTGTCATTTACCCTGAAAAATATTAGCTTTTCACGATTCACTGGAAAATAAATATTGTTTAAACCATTGAAAATTAGTTGAAAACGCTTAAAAAAGTGTTACTTATCGAATAAAAATAATTGATGTTGGAAAACTTAAAAAAATGCCGCCTTTAGCTTGAATTTTATATGATACTGTTATTTTGCATTTTTCGGGCATTTTCCGGACACAATACAAGGGATTTGGGAGTTAAAAATTAAAATTTATTGGATAGAAATTATTCCAAGAACATTCCTTAATAGTCGACTGAACTTTACATTACAAAATGTTAATTACAAGTAGTTATTTTTTCCATTTTCTCGAAAACCAAGCTTTTCCCAATTGAAGCCCCATGTTAATTTCAAAAGCCCGGGGGCACGGTTTAATGCTAACCGATTTGAAAAGAAAGAACGGAATTTCTTTTTCCGGAAAACAAACAAATTGGGGAGGATCGATCACCAAAAATCGAAAGTCAAATTTTTAGACCACTCGATATACATGATAATGCCGAATTATGTTTTTTGTAGTTATCCTCTCCTTTGGCCAAAAATGTCAAGCAAATGTGAATGCTTTATCTTGAAATTTAATAATTTCTTACACCGAAGTTTTGGCATTTGCAAAATTAAATGTTGTATCATTTTTCTAATTATTCTATCCAGAAATATGTAGAAAAATCTGCCGATAAAGTTGGCAAAAATCGACGATAGCACCCTATTGTTCTAGGGTCACGAAAAATGTCTTAAGGTCACACGAAATTACTTCAAGTCACGAAATATTCATTTGATTTTTTTGGATGAAACAATTGTAGCCCTGCTGAAAAACGCCGTACAAGATCATGTACTTGTGCCTAGTGTACGAGTTTGCGTATGAGTTCTTGTACGGGAAGTTGTTCATGGTTGCTGTACAGGAACCATTAAGGGATCAGCATACGAAATAGAATCACGAACCCGTACAGGATGCTATAAATGATTCTGTGCCTACACCTTCGTAAGCGTATAAAGGTACCCTTACGCATGTGTTCCTGCATGGGTTCCTGTGCAGTTTCAAAAAATGTTTTTTTTTTTTAATTTTTTTAAAAGAAACCACTGCACAAACATAATAACGTGTAAGCATGTATGATTCTGCAGCAGATGCACCTATCGTGAAAGAACTTGTACAGGTTCCTCTAAGGATTTCTTCGTACCCTTGCGTTCGCGTGATTCAATTTCTATGCTGACCCCGTATTGGTTCGAGCACAGTATTTCTGTACAACAACAAGCCCAGAATTTTAAAATTTTTCGGGGAAATCAGCGAGTATCAATTCAATGACATATTTTTCTCGAGGAATCTGAAAATCCTCGCGGATTTCAGGTCTATTGCAGAGTCCCCGCCCCCATCACCCCAAATGCGCTCTGCTGCACCACAAACTAAAAATTTTGCGCCACAAAACTGTAGGAGTTTTTACAAGTTTTAAGGTGGAGTGGGGGCAAGCTAGCCCCTCCCCCTCTTTTTTTTGGAAAACATCATTTCTGAATACGCGACCTTGAAGAACTTTGAATGCGTTCCATCGCATCACTAACAACAATGCTTGCACCCCTACATTGAAGGAGTCATCGGTGACGTAAAGTGGGGAGCTGATGCGATTTTGGTCAAAAATTGACATTTTTTGACATTTTCTATCTCTTTTTTAGTTGAAAATGCGCTCTATCACATCAGGAACTAAAAATTATGCGCTAATTAATTGACAAAAATAAAAATTGGAGGGGCAGGTGCTACGCTGGTGTTAATGACATACCTCTTATTCAATAATAATCACATTTCACTTGCCAACATTTATTCTACTCGATATGCGCTCCATCGTGAAAATAAGGACAGGAAAAAGAACACTGTTAGATTAGGAAAATACCAAGTTTAATCCAAGTAAATATCTATCTCATTATACAATATACGAAACTCCAATACGCAGTACTTTATGATATGTAAACGTAATTTCTTAAAATCTCTAGAAGTCTTTGACATTTATTTATTAGGTTAAAAATAATAAATAAACAAACATTTAAATCAACGATCGATCGATTTGCATGCGCATAAACGTGTACATTATACGCTATCGGACGGAAATATGAAGACATAAACAGGGGACTTCGCCAAAAAACCAGACAATATTATAATTTTAATTTTACAGAATATCGCACTAAACGATACGCTTAATACTTCAGTGTTCATTGTTCAATTTCAACCATAAGTTTTAATTAAAAAGAAGGTATGTACGCTAATGAAGAACAAATTACCAAAATTGAGGCATAGACTTTAAACATTTTGTAATATTATATACCTCAATTAAAAAAACGGCAAAAATAACTTAATTCGAAAAAGTGCAAACGGTGAAGACGCCAAAAGAAAAATAAATGGAGTATTTTAAGGTGTTATGAGTACATATGATGGAGGTTTTTTTCAAATTTTTTTGTCGGATAATATCATATCTCAATACAATGGGGTAAAAAATAAATATTGAATTAATCCCATAGGTTTTTATACATAATTACGTGAAGAGAGTTACAAGTTGTGCTGACGATTTTGCTGACGAACCCGTTGCGTGACGCTGGTGCGCTGCTGAAGACGATAACTACATATATCTTGGTTGTGAAAAGGTGACTAAACCCAGATTATCATATTAGAAGAAATAAATCAGCAGGAGCCCTAGAAGGCAACCAAACGGCACACCCTGAAGTAATGCGAAAGTGGTTCGTGGGGGATCTCTGCCAAGAAGGAAAGGATGGTGGTTTTGAGTGGGTGGAAATCTCACACGCTCGGAAAGTGCGTACCCTCCAGAGAGTCTTTAAAGGATTTTCCATCATTCCTCAAGAAAAAAAAATGTGAGTAACCAGAGCCGTTAGAAGGTTTATTGGGGGCCTAAGTCCTAGTGAAATCTCCAAAGAAATTCGAGGTAACTGTACTTTGAGATTGGTCAGAATTATTCACGATAGATTTAAAAATTATTTACTACGAAAGTCGGTCCGTAAATATTTCAATGAAAAATGTACTCAAAACCTTTTCATTTTTCTCTACGCATCCGAATTAAGGAACAATCTGTGCTAAAAAAAAGTCCAGTTTGAAAATAAAATCCATGAAGTCTTATACAGTGTGACAAATTTCGAACATTTCCCATATTTTGGGATTATTGCATTGCCCATTAACATCAATATGAGTATTTTCTTCGTGTATTCTAAAATTAAATTTCCCGTAAGTGAAAATTTTTATTTGTAGCTAAAATTAAGGAGAAGATTTAATGGATTTGATTTCAATTTTATTAGAAATTTAATTTCCGATACTAAAGTTACGAAGAATATTTGATTTGATTTAAATTTAATTTAAAATTCGATTTCCGATAGGTGCAATTTTTATCTTTAGCTAAAATTATGATATTTATTTGATTTGGTTTAAATCTGATTTGAAATTCAATTACTCATGATTCAAATTTTTGATTTATAGCTAAAAAAAGGTCATGGAATTTAATTTTTTTTTTTGCAATCTCCGGAAACTTATGGAAATGTTTGAAATTTATTGGAATTTCTGAAAATGTTTGAAATTTATGGGAATTTGTGAAAATTGATAAAAGTGTTTAAAATTGATGAAAATCTATGGAAATTTAAGAAAATGTGTGAAATTTATTGGAATTTCTGAAAATGTTTGAAATTTGTGAAATTAATGGAAATTTATTAAATTTGTAGAAATTTATTAAATTTAGGGAAATTTATGGACAATTATGGAAATTCATGGGAATTTATGGAAATTTATGAAAATGTAATTAATTTATGAAAATTTCTCAAATTTATGAAAATTCATTAATTTATGGAAATTTATACCAAATGTATGGGAAAATGGCTCTCGGTGGATTTGGCTGAAACTTGATAAATATGTAGATTATAAGGGCCTTATGAAAGATCCGGTAAAAAATTAAGAAAAATGGACAGCTTTTGCGCTGTACAGCGCTAAGCGCTCAATTTCGTGAAAACAATGAATCCGTGGAAACGTATGGAAATTTCTATAAAATGGAATTTAAAGAAATTTATGGAAATTAATGGAATTTACCAAATTTATGGGAGTTTATGGGATTCATGGAAATTTATGGAATTTATGGATGGAAATTTATTAAATTTATTAAATTTATGAGAATTAATAAAAATGTTTTAAATTTATGAAAATCTATGGAAATTTGAGAAAATTCAAGAAATCCTATGGAATTTATAAAAATTTATCAAATTCACGAGAACGTGTGAAACTTTATGAAGTTTGTGGACATTTTCATGAACTTGGGGAAATATACAGATCTTCTCATCTATTGCTAAACTACTGAAGGCTGGTGCTCTCCTCAGTATAGAACAGTGGGACTGACGTTATAACTGGACTCAACACCTTACGCCGACATAGATAATTATTTTGGACATGATTTTTACTCTCAAAATACATTTGTGGCATCAAGTTGGTAGTTATGCGTATACTTTAAACAATTAAAAATACAGACAATAGAGTAGCCTCGGATTGAATTGAAACTTTTATTGACAAAAGGAATAGGGAAAATTGAGAGACACTAATACGCCATAAAGATATAGAAGATCCATGGGCAATGTTTCAGGGAGACATAATTAGGAATGCAATTGAAGTGTGTGGCACTACGGTTGTAAGAAGAACAACTGGTAATGCTTGGTGGAACGATGAAATACGCGCAGCTGTTAACGAGAAGAAGCAAGCATATTTAAGAAAGTTTAATATTATATTTTTTAGCAATGACGAGAGAAATAGGCTAGGGAATGATTATAGGGATGAGAACAGAACAGGGAAAATACTAGTTAAAGAAAGCAGGGGTAAAATCAAAGCGGAAGCAGATAAGAAAATGCGAATCGATTTTGAAGGAAATAAGAAACTGTTCTGGAAATTGTCCCAGGACACTATTAAAGGAAATATTAGTGCAGAGTTAATCGGCATTAGGAATAGCAAAGGTGAAATGGTATATAATACGGACGAAGCAAAACATGGTTAGAGAAACAGGATGATAAAAGCAACTGCAATAATTATAGAGCTATTAGCTTACTAAGTAACGCAGGCAAAGTATATTTAAAAATACTTATTCGTAAGGTAATTAAAATAACAGAAGAAAATATCTAGGAAGTCCAATGTGGATTTATGCCAGGACGATCCAGTGCGGATCAGATATTTAGCTTCAGACAGATCACAGAAAAAAGTTAAAGAGTAAGTAAAAAAGTTTTCTGTGCATTTGTTGACCTGGAGAAAGCATTAGACAAGGTGGATAGAATCAAGCTTTGGGGAATTCTGAAAGAGCATGGAGTCAATGGTTGGCTCCTAAAAGCAATAAGAACAATATATGCAAGTAGTAAAGCAAGTGTGAGGGTGAATTGACAACTGAGTGATTGGTTTGATATTAGGCATGGTGTAAGGTACGGATGCGTCATGTCCTCTTGGCTGTTTATTATATTCATGGATAAGTGTCTATGAATGGCCCTCTTCGACGAAGAAGGCGTGCATCTCGGGTCAGTGAAGGTGCGTAGTTTGGTGTTTGCAGATGATAAGGTTCTTATAGCAAAATCAGTCAATGGCTTGCAGAGAATGTTGAGTAGACTGAATACTAGCATAAAGATCAGGGGCCTTGAAATTAACGTAAATAAAACAAAAATTGTGGTGCTTAAAAAAGAGGGTGAGAAAGTAGTATGCAACATTGCCTTAGACGAAGAGAGGATATAACAATTTGATAGTTGCGTGTATCTTGGAAGTTTATTTACTACTGATGGAAAGATCTATGAAAAGATAGCCAGGCGTATAAATGAGGGTAGGAAGGTTATAGGCAGTGTGGGAGGAATTACTAGAAGTAAAAATATAACAAATAAAGCTAAAATTTCACTATACTAAGAAAAGGATGAGAGTAAAGTTAACTCAGTTGGCACGTAATTCTTGTGGAATATATGCGTTAAAACGCTAATGGACAAAGTCAGTAATAAGAGGATTCTCAAAGAACGTAGTGTAGAGGAAACACTTTTTGACAAGATTGAAAGAAATTTGTTGAGATGTTTTGGTCATTTTGAGAGCATAAAAGGAGAACGATTGGCGAAACAAGTATATTTAGATCAAGTGAATGATAGCGTACCCAGAGGAAGACCGAGGAAAGAATGATGGAATTGTGTGAATGACACACTAAGAGGACGTAACGGAATCTAAAGTTCTATGCCAGGACAGTAACGGTGGAGAAAAATAATTTATAAGAAATGTATAATGAAGACTGTCAGCGGAGTGAGAGACGCCTGAAACGAAAGACCGTGGATACTAATGTGTCTGTGTGGAGAGCTTTACTTATTGGATGTTATTAGAGTAAAAAATATGTTAGACAAAGAGTATTTTAGATTAATATCTCTAGCAGTCACCCCAGGCGGAGAGTTTCACAAAGTCATCATACGTCACAGTTCACGCAGAAATACAAAAACTGGCTGAAAATCTCATAGTAAGATCCATACTCTGTGCACCAAACACAACAACTAAGCAAAGCTCTCCACTTGGGTCAATGGGATTTAAGATCGTTCATTGTAGGCGTTTACCATTCTACTGACACTCTTTTTCACACATTTCTTAACAATTACTCTCCACACATCCCTATTCTGGCACACATGCCCAAACCATCTCAACAGATTACCATCACTTTTGTCAAACAGTGTTACCTTTACACCACATTCCTTGAGGACCTACGCATTACTTATTTTGTTCATTAGCGTTTTACCACTTATATTCCGTAAGAATTACATGCCAATAGAATTATCTTTACTCCTATCTTTTTCTTAGTATGTCCAGATCTCGCCACCATATAGCACAGTGGGTGCAAATACCATACAAATATCATATTTACACTTCTGGCAATGGCTTTTACACTGCTTATAACCTTTCTACCCTCCTTTATACACATGGATATCTCTCCATCTATTTTCCCATCAACAGTAAATAAACTTCCAAGATATACGTAATTATGAACTTACTCTATCCCCTCTTCGTCCAAGGTAATGTTGCATACTGTTTTCCATCCCTTCTTTCAAATACAATATTTTTTGTTTTATTTGCGTTTATCTTAAGACCCATGGTCTTCATGCTAGTATTTAGTCAACTCAACATTCTTTGCAAATCATGGGCTGATTTTGATGTAACAATCTTATCATCTGACAACGCTAATCCACACACTTTCACACTCTGGACATCAACACCTTCTTCGCCTAATAGAGCCATTCTTAGATATTTGTTCATGGATATAATCAATAGCCAAGAGGACATAACGCATCATTATCCAACACCCTGCCACATATCAAACCAATCACACAATTATCCATGTACACTTACACTCGCTTTACTGCCTGCATGATCTGTTATGTCCATGATCTTACGAATAAGTATTTTTGAAAAAAAATTTCCTTTGGTACTTAGTAAGCTGATAGCTCTTTAATTATTTCAGTTACTTTCATCACCCTTTCCCTTGTAGATTGGAACAATAATCGTATTTTTCCAGTCATTTGGAACTTTACCTTTCTCAACACATATATTCATCAACTCGCTCAGCCTTACAGACAAATACTCGTCGCCGTTCTTGAGCATTTCAGCGGTATAATGCCATCCGCACCAGCAGCTTTACCATTATTCAAGTCCTTAATTAGAGCTCTAATCTTAGAGGGATTTTCCAACGTATTGTCTTCTAGGTGGCAATTGTTCTGCTCCATAGCTTCACCTCGAAATAATTCCTGGTAAAAATCTCTCCAACCGTCTTTTAGTCCGTCCATATCACATACCATTTCACTTTTGCTATTCTTAATGCCGACTAACTCTGTCCAAAATAGTTTCTTTTTCCCCTCAAAATCGATTTGTATTTTCTTATCTTCTTCCGCTTTGATTTTACCCATTCTTTCTTTAACTAGTACCTTTACTTTTCTGTTCTCATCCCTGTAATCATTGTCCAGCCTATTTCTCTCGTCATTGCTGAGACCTATAATATTAAACTTTCATTAATATGCTTGCTTCTTCTTGTTAATAGCTGCGCGTATTTCATCGTTCCACCAAGCATTACCAATCAGCTGTCCTTCCTACAGTCTTAGTACCACACACTTCAGTTGCAATCCTAATAATGTCTCCCTGAAACATTGACCATGCGATTTCTATATCTTTATTGTGATTAGTGTCTCCCAAATTTTCCTATCGATGCCTTCGTTTATCTTATTACGAAATTCTATTAGCACTTCCGTTTTCTGCAAATTTTCTATTTTGATTTACATCTGCTTCATCTTTTTAGTTCTCTTTCTCCTCCATCCTTGACCTAGGTTCATTTTCCGAACAGCGCATAACTCTTGTGTCCCTTATTAGCTCTCTCAGTCTCTCATCTACTACGACAATGTCAATCTTAATGTGGCTTTCACCTCTGCGCCAAGTATACATGTGTATCATTTTATGCCTGAACCACGTCCCACCAAACATGGTTATGTAATAGTTATGTAACTGTTAAATAACAGATTTTAACACGTTACATAACTGGTGAGTCACAGGTGACACACCTGTGAAGCAAAATGTCACGGAAATGCACGGAAATTTTCACAGGAATGTAGAAAAACAGTCCTTGTCGAAGGAGCAAACTTTTGCTTTTCTCAGATCA